>JABTXL010012322.1:3857850-3897882 GCA_025134845.1 Neodon shergylaensis | reverse complement strand
AAGAAGTATTAAAACTGGGGGAATGGGGATAGCTAAGTGACTAAAATTACTTACTGCTCTTTCAGAGGACTCAGGTTCAGTTCCAAGCACACACATGGAAGCTCACAACTACCCAAAACTCCAGTTCCAGGTGATGTAATGCACTCTTTTGACCTCCACAGGCTTAAGACACACATGTGGTACACAGACACGCACTCAGACACAGGCACATATACTCACACAAAATATAAATTTATATTTATATATATATAAATAAATTTGGGGGGATATACCTCAGAACTTCAACACTACTGTGAACAAGGCCTTTTAATCCCTAACATGCAAAATAAAAATCATCATTAATTATTTTCTCATATAGTACATAAGCATCATTTAATTTAAAACTCGGGGCTAGAAAGATGGCTCAGTAGTTAAGAGTACTAGCTGCTCTTTCAGAGTATCTGAGTTAAATTCTCTGAACCAACGCTGCACCTCAGGAACTATCTACAACTCTGGTTCTAGAAGATCCAGTACCCTCTTCTGGTCTCTATGGCACTGCACACACATGGTTACATAGACACACATGTAGGTGAAACACCTATACACATAAAATAAAAAATAACAAATAACATCTCAAAAAACAAACTAAAAAACCCACTCTAGGCTTGGGTAATTACACATTCTTTCAAAGAGAAGATGGTCCAAGACAACTCCCCTCCCCTCAATATACTATCTTGCTTTTAAAACGAGTTCTCTCTACTATATCAGCGAATATTATTACATCTTAAAAATAAAATACCAGACATAGTGTGGCGAAACATTCCTATAATTCTAGCACTCTGGAACTCGCACAATCAGGAAATCCAGAGGCTCAAGCTGAGCTACACCTAAATTTGAGACCAGCTTAACTAAAAATTAAACAGCAGCAACAACAACAAAAATCAGGGCTCAAGATATATATATATATTAATGGTAGATCAAGTACTTGGCACATGAGTCCCTGGATTTAATTTCTAATATCAACCCGCTCCCGAAAACAGTGACTAAGTACGTATGGTACAATACGATGGGACATACCAATGCAAGTAGTTAATGGAATAGCTCCAGTGATCTTCAATATGCCAGCAAAAAGAAGAAAAACACATCCCCACATACAGCCATGGCACCTTCATACCAGAAATGTCCACATTAATATGTGCAAGAACAGATTGCTCCAGAACAGGCATGTTATTCAAATTCCAACCAGAAAGTGCATATTCCTATAAAAGGAAAAAAAAGTTAAATGAAAAATCAGAGTTTACAAATGCTAAACAAAGAATTTTTTGTTGTTTTTCAAGACAGGGTTTCTCTGTGTAGCTTTGAAGCCTGTCCTGGAACTAGCTTTCTACACCAGGCTGGCCTCCAACTTACTGAAATCCGCCTGACTCTGCCTCCTGAGTGCTGGGATTAAAGGTGTGCACCATCAAACCCAGTCTGCTAAATGAGAATATTTCTAAAAAGGCAAATATTTCATTATATGTGTATACAATGCATACACTGTGCTCTTTGTAACCCACAATAAATCTACAACTCATCTATTAATCTAACTAATGTACCTAAAACTAATTTAATAGTTGGTATCTAAATATCTACACAAACTTTTTTAGGTTCTACTGACATTTCCCTTTATTTCACATATTTCTAGTTTAGTCTGAAACATGAACAAAGTTCTAGTAAAACAGTGCATTCCATGTGAGCAGATTGCTTTTCTATTTCCACTGTACACCCAGCAGCACAACTTCCCAGAATAACTGCAGTATATAGATCACAGTGCTAGACAGTGCAGACAGTATATATAACCTGAATTTTCAGCAATATGTTAAGTTGTAATAATGCAGAAAGTCATTATACCACCTCCCTTCACCAGAAATACATTAGGAAAAACTGGATAAAATTTAAGATTAACAAAGAAACTTATAGGCCAGGGGATCCAACACCCTCACAGACATGAATGCAGATAAAACACGAATATGTAAGAAAATAAAATAAAAAACAAAAACACACAAAAGAAACTTATTTCATAGATGAACTTGAAAAACATGAAAATTCCCAGTTTTCAGAGACAGAAATGAAGCAAACACAAATATAAGAGGTATTATCAGTCAGGCATTGGTGGTGCACACCTTTAATCCTTTTATCCCAGTACTTGGGAGGCAGACGCAGGCAAATCTTTGTGAGTTCAATGCAAGCCTAGTCAGTACAGGAAGACCTAGACCATCCAAAGCTATATAGAGACCTGCCCCCCCCCAAAAAAAAAGATAAAATAAAAAACTCTTGAGTGAAATGGTACATGCCTATAATTCCAGCACTTAGGAAGCTGAGGCGAGGCAAGAGGATCACAAGTTCAAAGCCAAACCAAAAAATAAAAAAATCGCAAACCCATAAACTAAGTGGGCAAATTATCCATCAGAAAACTTGTCAGTCGGGAACTCACCAAGGCCAGCTGGGCTGGATCTGAAAAAGCCTGGGATAAAACCGGTCTCGCTGAACATAGTGGACAATGAGGACTACCGTGAACTTAAGAACAATGGCAATGGGTTTATGATCCTACTGCACGTACTGGCTTTGTGGGAACCTAGGCAATTTGGATGCTCACCTTACTAGACCTGGATGGAGGTGGGTGGTCCTTGGACTTCCCACAGGGCAGGGAAACCTGACTGCTCTTTGGGCTAACGAGGGAGGGGGACTTCATTGGGGGAGGGGGAGGGAAATGGGATGCGGTGGCGGGGAAGAGTCAGAAATCTTTAATAAATAAATAAATAAATAAATAAATAAATAGAAAAAAAGAAAGCTTGTCAGTAGCAAAACAAATATCAAGAAGTTACATATAAAACAACATAAAGAATAGAAACCAGTATGTGCAGCAGTACATGCTTATAATTCCAGCAAACAGCACAGGCAGGATGATTAACTAATCGTATCTATATGGTATGTTTTAAGTCATCCAGGAGTACATAGACTCTGGCTCCAAATAGAATTTTAAGTGAAAATTAAAAATCAAAGGGGATAGACTATCAAAGTCCTACATACATTTAATTAAGAAGAAATCTCTTTGAGAAATATCCAAGAAAATGGACAGTAACACCCATACACCAGAAGCAGGAGGGATCCTGAGGTTGAGGAACTAGAAAATGGTGAGAAGGGCAAGAGAGAGTAAGACATTTCTCCAGCCATGGAATAAAATTTTTAATATGCGCTGGGCGATGGTGGTGCACGCCTTTAATCCCAGCACTCGGGAGGCAGAGGCAGGCGGATCTCTGTGAGTTCGAGACCAGCCTGGTCTACAGAGCTAGTTCCAGGACAGGCTCCAAAGCCACAGAGAAACACTGTCTCGAAAAACCAAAAAAAAAAAAAATTTAATATGCTAAGAATAAAAAATAAAATACAAAATGAAAGAAAAAAAAGAAATTGGTGGCCAGGTGTGGTGGTACATGCCTTTTGTTTTTAAATGATTTACTTGTATTGGTGTTTGCCTTCATGTGCGTGTTTGTATAAGAATGTTGGATCCCCTGGAACTGAATGAATTACAGACAGGTGTGAGCTGCCAAATGCGTGCTAGGAATTGAACCCACATCTCCTGGAAGAGCGGCCAGTCTCTTAACCACTGAGCCATCTCTCCAGGCCCTGGCTCATGCCTTAAATCCCAGCAGTTGGGAGGCAGAGGTTAAGTGAATCTCTGAGGACAGCTTGGTCTACAGAGAGGGTTCCAGGATGACCAGGGCTAGAGAAACCTGTCTTGAAAAACAAAAACAAACAAAAAAGAAATTGGAAATGGACACTATTCACTATGTTTCTATGGTAAACTAGCCAGTTAATGAGGCAAAAGAAAAAAATAACAAACCTAGCTGAGGAGAAAGGTCTACAAAAAGTTACAATTTTATCTTCAGGAGCCAATGAAGAGTAATAAATATGGGTTTGAGGTACAGGAAAAATCATGGAAAAGTAAAGACTGGAACTGAGTTTTTAAGGATATATACATCTTGAATAAGGGACTAGAGGCATTATTTAGTGGGTTTTTTTAATTATTTATTTATTTATTATGTATACAATATTCTGTCTGTGTGTATGACTGCAGGCCAGAAGAGGGCACCAGACCCCATTGCAGATGGTTGTGAGCCACTATGTGGTTGCTGGGAATTGAACTCAGGACCTTTGGAAAAGCAGGCTCTTAACCTCTGAGCCATCTCTCCAGCCCCTATTTAGTGGTTTAAACAAATACTTAGTATACCCAAGACTCTGGGTTCCATCCTTAACATAAAAAACTGTTTTTTTTCCCACTTACCATTCTGTGAAAGAAAAAGACATTGTGTGCATCACACAAAGTAATGATGTAATCACATCACTTGAGAAAGAAGGAAGAGGATCTAGAGCAGTGGTTCTCACCCTTTCTAGTGCTGTGATCCTTTAATACAGACCCTCATGTTGACAAGGAAGCATTCTTAACCACGAGAGATTCTTAATCTCTCTAGTCCACTTTCTAAACTGTGGAACAGAAAGAGCTAGGCAAAAACTTCAAAGTAGGGCCAGTGAGATGACTGTGTGGAGGTACCTGCTGCTAACCCTGACAACCTGAATTAGATCCTTGAAATTCACTCTACAGGAGAGAAGTGACTCTCATAAATTGTCTTTTGACTACCCCACATCATCCTCCAGCAAGTGGCGCACACACAAATACAAAACAAAATGTTTTTTATTTTGTTTTTCCTGGAACTCACTATGTAGACAAGGCTGTCCTCAGAAAGATCTGTCTACCTCTGTTTCCTGAGTGTAACAATTTTTTAAAAACAACTTTCCTTCAGTGGTGGTAGTGCACGCCTTTAATCCCAGCACTCGGGAGGGAGAGGCAGGTGGATCTCGGTGAGTTCAAGGCCAGCCTGTTCTACAGAGCAAATTCCAGGACAGGCTCCAAAGCTATACTATAATAGCCCACAGGTGACTCAGTTTCCATCTAGAGTCAGTTATGGCTGTGAAGTCATGTGAACTCGCTTGCCTGAACTGCTCACTCCAGTATCTGGTTAGATACTGACTATGCTGTGCTTTGTTCTGCTTTTGTATATAAGTAGGTTCTGAAATAAACACATGGCTGTCTAGAGTAAGTCCCCCAAATCTATCCTGTGTTTTCTGCCTCAACTTCTCTCTATCTAACATTTCTTTAGCTTCAACACCCCCTTTCCAGATACCCTGGGCTGACTTTGTTGGAGTAGGCTCAGCCACTACAGAGAAACCCTGTCTCCAAACCCACCCCCACCAAACAATTTTCAAACTAGATTAAAATTTTACCTAAATTAGCTTTAAAATTTAGAGATAAAATAATTTTTCAAAGATATTTTGAATCTGCTTTGCTATAATAGTCTCAGTATATATGTAGCTCACACTTAACTACTCACTACTCTACTACCTCAGTTTCTACAGTACTGGGATTATAGGCATGTACACTCGTGGCCAGTTCAAAATCGTTTGTTTATAAAATTAAAATATTGTGTTGTCTAAATCCTACATACATCATATTTTAAACTGGCATGGTCTCTCAAGATTAGAGAAATAATGCTTTCTATGAAAATGCAACATCAGCTTCAGAGTAAGAAGTTACAGAACAGTATCCGCACCTCTTCTTCTGGCAACATCTTTCTCTGACCATCCTTTACAGGAAATCCACTTCCAAAATCTTTTGAAGAAATATCAGCTCCATACTCTACAATAACATCTTCTTCAATACTACTTACTAGCCGCCAGAATTCCTTTTCTACTAGTTCTGTAGGAACCATCTAAAAAAAAAAAAAAAACACACACACAAAGCGGATAATTAACTCATTGTAACTATAATCCCTTAAAACAAAATATACAGTCCAACTGAACAAAAAACATGATAAAAGCAAACAAATCACAACATTTCCAGACCAGAATTACATTTCTCCACTGAGAAAAGGAAAAAGCTTAAAATAACTAAAGATAACTAAAATTTAAACATCAAGATGCTTTTCATACCAGTTGTGGTAGAAACACCTTTAATCCCAGCACCAGGAGGCAAAGGCAGGTGGATCTCTATAAATTCCAGGCCAGCCTGGTCTACACAGTGAGTTCCAGGTCATTCAGGGCTACATAGTGAGACCCCCATCTCAAAAACAACAAAAAATCCAAACCAAACAAAAGAGAGTAAAATTAACAGAACAGATTATTAGGTCCCTAATTTTAAGATTTGGTGTTAACCATTTTTATATTGTTCCTAATTTCTATAAAACCTGACAGGAAAAAAGAAAGTCTTTGTTTCTCTCTAAATCAATGTAAATGACAGCTACTCACATGGACTGGCATATTGAAATAATCAGATTTAAAATTATCCGCCATCTCGCCAAAGCTTTGAAGTGTATATTCTCTTACTGCTTGCTCAAATCCAAAGGCTTCTCGAGGTTTATTACATTCCTGGGGGGAAAAGGGTATCTGAGGTAAACTTACTGAAATTGAAAAAGAAAGCATTAAAACCCTCAAATAGCAACAAGAGATATGGATGTTAGCTCAGTAGTATAATGCTCTCAGGTTCTGGATTCAATATCAAGCAATACAATAAATAAATGTCACAAATATGGCTTTTTCTTGATCATTTCTCTAGCTGAAACAAATCTATAATCACCCTTATACAACAAAACAAGTATTAGTTATTTGCAACACATTAGCTACTTGAAACTTGCCTCTCAACTGCACGTTCACTCTTCCAAGATACTGAGACAGTTTTAGGTACTGGAGCTAGTATTATGCTTTGCTTCCTAGACAAATCCCAAGAGGAATTCTAACTTGGAATCAAACAAAAAAATGCTGATTCTTAGAATCCATAAAGTCAACAAATACAGAGGAAAGAAAGGCTTGTGCAATAGGATATCCACTGAACTGTTAGGCTATGGTTTCTTCACACTACAGTCACCAGAAATTCAAATAAGTCTTCTAGTAACGAGTAATTAAAACTTCTGACTAGGTATTGCAAACATTCCTTCTCTTCAGAGAGAAGCTGGGTGGCGGTGGTGCGTGCCTTTAATACCAGTGCTCAGGAGGTAGAGAAGCAGACCTCTGTGAGTTCAAGGCCAGCCTGGTCTACAAGAGCTAGTTCCAGGATAGGCTCCAAAGCAATGCAGAGAAACCCTGTCTCAAAAAACAAATACATACATACAGAGAGACAGACAAGGCATTTCCTAACATTATTATCTTTCAGTAAGGCCAGACATGATGGAGCATGTCTGTAATTCCAGCACTCAGGCAGGAGGAGCAAGAGGATCGTAAGTTCCAGGTCAGTGAGGACTATCTGGAAAACCTTGTCGAGGAAAAAGAAAGAGAAGGAAAGAGAAAGAGTGAAGGAAAAACAAAGATTAAAAATAAAAGTACAATCAAGTCAAATTTCCACAAGCTAAAAAAACAACATCCATTTATTTATAATGGATGTATAAATCTCAAATTTTAGAGTTTCATGTCTAACTGTAGCTTTAATTTAAAAAAAAAATCCATGGGGCTGGAGTTAAGAGTACCAGCTGTTTGAGCCTAGAGAGATGGCTCAGCAGTTAAGAGCACTGGCTGCTTTTCCAGAGATCCTGAATTCAATTCCCAGCAACCATGGTGGCTCACAACCATCCATAATGAGATCTGATGCCCTCTTCTGGCCTGCAGGCATACATGTAGGTAGAGCACTGTATACACAAAAATAAATCTTTAAAAAAGATAAAAGAGTACTAGCCGCTCTTCCAGAAGACCTGGATTTATTTCCCAAAACCCACAAGGGACCTCACAATCATCTGTAAGTCCAGTTCAGAAGATCTGTGATGGTCTGAGTGAGAAACATTTCACAAAACCTCAGGCAATTAAATGCTTGGTCCCCAGTTGGTAGGATGGTTTGGGGACGCTTAGGAAGTACGACTTTCTTTCACTGGAGGCAGGCTTTTAGAGTTTAAACACTTGTGTCATTTACTTCATTATCATTTCTTGAAGTTTGTGGGTCAATGTGTGAATACTCAGCATTCTTCCTATAGCCATGCCTGCTGCTTTGCTGCATATTTCTCTGCCATGACAGACTCGTATCCATCAGAACAATAGTCTAAGTAAACTTTCTTTTGCAAACTCCCTTTGTCATGATGTTTCACCACAGGAATAGAAAAGTAACTGACAACTTGAGGCGATGCCCTCTTCTAACCTCCACAGATACCAGACATGCATGTGGTATAAAGATGTAAGTGCAGGCAAAATACCTACACACAAAAGAATTAAAACATCTATAACTTATCTTAATTTTTATTCTAGAAATATAAATAGGGAGGCTGACTGAAGAGGATTCCATTGTAGTAGTCAAGGCCAAACTGAGACACAGCTTAAGACAGTCTCTTAAAAAAACAAACAATGGGGCTGAAGAGATGGCTTGGCAGCGGTTAAGAGCACTGATTACTCTACCAGAGAACCTGGGTTCAGTTCCCAGCAACCACGTGGCAGCTTGCACTGTCTATAACTCCAGTTCCAAGAGACCCTAAACCCATGACAAAACACTATGCACATAAAATAAAATTAAAAAAAAATTCTGTTATACCAAATGGTATTTTATATATACACAAAGCTTTGTGTGTAAAATATCACTTTGCAAATACACAAAGCTTTGTGTATAAGATTACATACTTATTATCACAGAAGATGAGTTTTACTTCAGTAATTTGATGTTTCGTTATACAATTTCAGAAGATTATTTCATATTTGTGGTTTTGTTAACAAATACACAAAGATTTGATAATTACTTTGTAAGTATTTGCTAATTTTTGATTTTAAGAACTGATTTTGATCAAGATGGTGTTGGTGCACACCTTTAATCCCAGCACTCAGGAAGCAGAGGAAGGTGGATCTCTAAGTTCCAGGCCAGCCTGGTTATTTTCTCAAAGTGGTTACTACAGCAGGGACTACTTAAATATAATGCCAATTCCTGTTTCAAGTCTAGGAAATAAATACCATATATCTAAAAGGTGAATAACTTCAAGTAAACTAAGGGCTTTGGTTCTCTGTAATTTAATTTTTAAAGTTTTATGTATATGGGTATTTTGTCTACATAAATGTCTATATACTATGTACATGCCTCATGCCCAAGAAGAACAGAAAGGGTGTTGGATTCTCTGTAATTAGAATAACAAATGGTTAATAGGGATAGAAGAAGAAGAGTCACAGCTCAAAGGCCCAGAAAATATTTTTAACAAAATTATGGAAGAAAACTTTCCCAACATAAAGAAAGATACTCCTTTGAATATTCAAGAAGCATACAGAACTGGATCAAAGAAAAACATCCCCTCGCCATATAATAATCAAAACACAAAATATACAGGTTAAAGAAAGAATATTAAGAGCTGCAAAGGAAAAAGGCCAAGTAACTTATAAAGGTAAACCGATCAGACTTACACCTGACTTCTCTATGGAAACCATGAAAGCCAGAAGGTCCTGGATAGAGGTACTGCAGAAACTAAGAGACCATGGATGCAAACCCAAACTACTATACCCAGCCAAGCTACTGTTCACTATCAATGGAGAAAACAAGACATTCCAAGATAAGAACAAATTTAAACAATACGTAGCCACAAATCCAGCCCTACAGAAAGTAATAGAAGGAAAATCACATCCCAAGGAATCCAACATTGCCAACACTGCCTACAATAACTCAGGCGTCTAACAAACCTTCACCAGTACAACTCAAAGAAGGGAGACACACAAACTCTACCACCAAAAACGATAAGAATAACCGGAGGAATTACAAATGGTTGTGAGCTATTATGTAGGTTTTGAGAATCAAATCTGAGTCCTCAGGAAAAGCAGTAAATGATGAGCCATCTCTATCTCCTTTTATTCCTGCTTAGTTCTATTCACATTTTAACTGTTACCATTTATAGAGTGAAATAATTTACAATTTAAAAATCTTACATAACTAAAACAATAAAATTATCCAACCAATAGTCACAGAAGGAAAAAAATTAAGACAAGCTGCCGCAAATACAGTTGTTATACAGTAATTCAAAATAGCTCTTTAAAAAATCCTGGAGATTTTTCAGCAATAATAAACAAGAGACTGGGATAAGCTTTTGAAAATATCTTTACATTACATGCATGGATTACTATCTTCAGTTTTTTGTTTTGTTTTCTATCTTTAGTTTTAAATGGATCTATAACGTTAAGTTTGTACCTCAGCAACACATTTAGGACACCTCCAGTCTCCTTTGGGCACATCAGGTAGTGGCGGAAGTAGACAAAACGTATGATAGCTGTCATCACATCCATCACACAAAAGCAATTTATCCTCATTGTTTCCCCGGCCACAAAACATACAAACATAGAGATCAACCTATAAAAAGAAATAAAAATAAGCATATTTTCTATACTATATTGCATTTTTTCTCATGAACTATTCTTTAATTAAAAAATATATAACATACACTAAAAATTAAACATAGCTTAATCCTAAAAATCTACTTCAAACAATTTTCCCCAGAACTTCTAGAGGAAATTAACAAAAATATGAGCAGGTCCAAAGCCTAGCCTAGCGGTGATGACACACGCTTACATGCTTTTAATCCCAGCACTCAGGAGACAGAGGCATGGATCTCTGAGTTTGAGGCCAACCTGGTCTACAAGGCAACTTTCAGGACAGCCAGAGCTACACAGAGAAACACTGTCTCAAAGAAAAAAAAAACGCAAAGGAGGAGTCAGAATCAAGAAACAGTAATCTAGGGAATAGAAAATAAGTTTATATTTCAAAAGTATCATTCATCCTCTGTTCAAATACTATAAAACAGAATGAAGAGCACTGACTTCTCTTTCTGAGGACCCAGGTCAATTCACAACACCCAAATGGCAGCTCACAACTATCTGTAACTCCAGTTCCAGGGGATCTGACATCTGCACACAGTCATATGAACAGGCAAAACACCAATGCACATAAAATAAAAATCCATCCATCCATTCTTGGAATCTGCTAGGGTTATCCAACCACCAGAGATGCTTAAATCCCTTACATAAAATGGCTTAGTATTTGTTTATCTTCTACACATAGCCTCCCTCAGAGCAAGTTCATCCCTAGATTCTATTCATTTTATGTAAATGCTTTTGAAGTTGCCACACTATGTTGTTTAGTAAATAATGCCAAGGGGGAAAAAACAAAAAAAAAAAAAACAAAAATGGTTATGGTGGGCTGGCTGATGCACGCCTGTGATCCCAGCACCCAAGAGGTTAAGGCAGATTGAGGTCATGTTTAAGCCCACTTGGGCTTCACATTGAGTTCTAGGTCAGTCTGGGCTACATAGCCAGAACCTGCCTCATTTTTTTTTTTTAACTAAAAGGATTGAAAGCAAAGAAAAAAGTTCTACATTGCTTAGCACAAAAACAATTTTAATGTGCATGGGTTTTTTTTTGTTGTTGTTGGTTTTCTTGCTGTGCACCATGTGCATGCCTGATGCTTTCAGAAGGCAAAGGCGAGAAAAGGGGATCAGATCCCATGCAACTGGAATTACAGACAGTTGTGAGCTGCCAAGTGGGTGCTGGGAGTCAAACTCAGGTTTTCTGGAAGAGCACCCAGTGTGCTTAACCACTAAACTTCTTCCCAGCTCCAGAAATAATTTTTCAAAAGTTTTCAATCTATATTTGGTTGAACCCATGAAGATAGAACCTGAAGATATAAAAGGCTAACTATATACAGATTTATATCATTTTTTTAACTCAGTTACCCACAGGCATATGATTTAAGGGAGTGTACACGAGACAAAGCAAAGCTAACATATAAACCAAAACTCCAATCTTGAGATTTGCCATAAAGTCTTCTAATCAAATAAACTAACTGAACACAACATATCAAGACAAGCCAAGATAAAAATACATTCTTTCCCTCCTTACAGATACCAAAGCACTTACAAAGTTAACAGAGAGAGTTCCTTTCCGTTGTCTCATTTGCATGTTAAATGCATCTGATCTGTTGGTAGCTTTTCGTCTTCGGGTGACCTCATCTTGAAATAAAAAGTTAGATAATAAAAGTAAAAACTAAAGATGAGTGCTTACTATGGACCACACACTATTTAAAATTATTTAAATTAAAAAAAATTATTTAAATTAGACAAAGTCTCACAA
The DNA here is from genome assembly GCA_025134845.1 of Neodon shergylaensis. Lineage (NCBI taxonomy): Eukaryota > Metazoa > Chordata > Mammalia > Rodentia > Cricetidae > Neodon > Neodon shergylaensis. Next base: position 3,885,747 of record JABTXL010012322.1, on the reverse strand, counting down.
CATTTTGAGGTAGAATATTATTGCCTGCAGCTGAAGATAAAAAAACTTAAGGTATAGAGAAATTAGGTAACTTGTTCAAGATCATATAACCAGTATATAGCAGATTTGGGATTCTAATCTAGACAAATCCAGGGAATTAAACCTTCAATGACTGCCTGCATGCAGTACTTACTACATACTGTCTACATGTATGCTTTAGAGGGGCTCTCAAGTTAGTCAGAGCTTTTTCTTTAAGACCACCATAGACAAAACAGTAACTGTAAGAATGGCACAAGGTCAGGTGTGCACACCTTTAATTCCAGCACAAGGCAGAGGCAGGGGGTCTCTGTGAGTTCAAGGTCAGCCTGGTCTACAAGAGCTAGTTCCAGGACAGGATCCAAAGTTAGGGAGAAACCCTGCCTTGAAAAACCAAAAAGCATGTCTGGTAAGTATTATTACACTGATTGTACGTTGTTTTTCATTTTTGTAGTACCAGATTAATTTTGTATATGATTGATAGGCAAATAGTCTACCAATGAGCTATATACCTCTAGCTTTTCTTAATGCTACTTTGGCTATTCAAATTGCCCAGATTGGCCAGAAACTCACTCTGTAGTCCAGGCAAGCCTCAAATCTCTATTCTCCTGTCTCAGCCTTCTGAGTAGCTGGAATTGCAATAAAAGTATGTCACCAGGCCTGGTTTTCCCCAAAGTTTTGAGAGTGGAACAATATTAGCTGATCCCTTACATTTCAGGCAACTCATATTATATAAATTATACATCTCATAAATGCAAAATGTGACTTTAATATTTCATTCAATCTTTATAGTCAAATGTCCAGCCTATTGTTCATTAAAACAAGTTTTTGAATTAACATGTTATATAAGAATAGTACAACTTAATTTGTGCATCAATAACTCTACTCACAAAAGTTTCTAATATGGTGCTAAATTAGGCTCTTCAAAGAAAATTTATTTCAATAATATATAGAGGACAAATTTAAAAAACTTAAATGATGGTCGGAACTTAAAATTATAACTCTTCTCGGTATGTTTTCATACTAAAAATCTGAGAATCCCTTTAAATGTAACAGCTTTTAGAACACTATGTGACAACCAGTAATCATTACTGAAACTTAACTAGCCTTTAGACGCTAAATAAAATTATCATGTTGTATGTTAAGACATGGAGAACAAGCTTCTAAAAGCCAAAAAATGCAATGTACTATTTCTTACACATTAAATTTAATGTTTCTAACATTAAAAAAGCCAGTCTGCCTATACACCCTGTAGTAAAATTCCCAGCACAGAGTGGAATAAATTAAAGTATCACTTGAACCCTTTAACAACCATGTCATTGCACTTCATTTTATGTGAGTAACAGAATTTACCTTCTTTATCTTTTGCTCCTACTGTCAGGCCCACAACCTTGGGTCCAGCCCCAAAAATCTGAAGTTTCTTCAGTTCCGTGTTCCTGTTTACTTCTCCAGAGTCTGACTAAAAAAAAAAAAGGCATTAACATAATTATCTGAATCACCTGAATCACACAATTAGTTTTCTTTAAAAGATAGGGTATTGGCCAGGTGGTGCACACCTTTAATCCCAGAACTCAGGAGGCAGAGATAAGGCCTGTCTCTGAGTTTAAGGCTAGCCTGGTCTACAGAGCTAGTTCAGGACAGCCAAGGCTATACAGAGAAACCCTGTCTCAGAGGGAAGGAGAGGGAGAAGGGAGGGAAGGAATGAGAATGAGAGAAGAGGGAGAGAGATAGTCTTGCTTTTTTTTTTAAATCATCTAATACAATGATCCTCCAAAATTAAGGGGAAAACTGACTGACAAACTGGTGGATTTCGGGATTCTTCTGAGAGGGTGTCTCATTTTGTACTCTAGGCTGGCCTCAAACTTAGTTATACTCTTGTCTTTCAATTGCTAGAAATACAAACATGAGCCACCGGGCTCAGCTTCTGATCTCCTAAATTTACTCACTGCCACCGTGACGACAGCTTAATCCAAAGCACCATGCAACATTGAAGATTCCTTTAACTTAAAATTCATCTATGTCTTATATAAGATGTATGTCCAATCAGTCCTGGTAGACAGTAATGGTTTTATGAAATGTGTTATTAATTTTGTTAGGGTGCACATATGGAGGTCAGAGGTCAACTTGCAGCACTTGCTTTTCTCCATTCACCATATGAGTACAGACAGGGTCCAAGGAACCAAACTTGGGTTATCAGCCTTGGTGGCATCTTTACCTGCTGAGCCATCTTTTTGACCCAACACTACTGATTATTATGCAACAGAAAGTTCCACTTGAAATTCTGACATCTGTCTTTGATTAGCAGGTACTATACCCATCATAGGGAAAATTATGGCTCCCCTAAAACAGTCATGATAATACCTCCTTGTTGGTGACAGCGTAACTAATGGTGGAAATGTTGAACAAGTTTTAACCGATGACACATTAAGTTTCCAGGAAGTCTCTGGAAAAGATTCTTTTTTTTTTTTTCATTTCTAATAGAACAGAAAGCTCCTAGACTATTGAGATGATACAGTGGAAAAAGGTACTTGCTGCCTGCCAAGACTCACAATCTCATCTCAATTTCCTGGATCCACATGGTGGAAGCAGAGAATGGACTGTTGACAGTTGTTCTCTGATCTCAACACAAGCACACAGCACAAGCATATCTATACACACATACTCCTTTTCAAAACAAAGGAAACTCCTCCCAGGCATGGTATAACCCAGTAACTCCAGAACTTGGGAGACTGCGGCAAGGCAATTTTAAGTTTAAGGTAGCCTGGGCTACATAGCAAGTTCAAGGCTAACAGGAGTTATTTTAGGGGGTAAAAAAAAAAGGGGGGGGCGGGCAATGGTGGCGCACACCTTTAATCCCAGCACTCGGGAGGCAGAGGCAGGCGGATCTCTGTGAGTTCGAGACCAGCCTGGTCTACAGAGCTAGTTCCAGGACAGGCTCCAAAGCCACAGAGAAACCCTGTCTCGAAAAACCAAAAAAAAAGAAAAAAAAAGAAACGGGGGTGGGGAGAAAAAAAAGGTGTTGGAAAAATGGTTTTGCAGGTAAGGCTGCTCTTCTAGAGGATCCAACTTGAATTATAAGCAACCACATAATACCTCACAATCATCTGTAACTCAGTTTCAGGGGAATCAATGTCCTCCTCTGGCTTTGGTAGCTACCAGGCATGTTCATAGTATACAAACACATATGTAGGAAAATACTTATATACATAATAAAGTAAAAGAAAATTCTTCAAAGAGTAAATTCTGGCTCAGCAGATTAAAGGAACTCGTCACTGAGCTTGACAACTTGAATTTAATTCCCAAAACCCCCATGATGGAAGAAGCAGACCATTACCCACAGCCTCCACACAAGGATGAAACCAGAGTTTGGGTCCCTGGAGCAAAGTTACAGGTTCAGTGAAAGACCCCGTCCCAAAAGTTAAGGTAGAAGGCCAGGCATGGTGGTTCACACCTTTAATCCCAGTACTTGGGAAGACATAAAGATCTCTATGAGTTGCAGGCTTACCAGGGGCACACACTCATAGTCAGAATCTGTCTAAAAAATAAAATGGGGGGAGGCAATAGAGAAAGGCATCTGACACACTGACTTCTAGCCTCCACATACACACTGGAACACACATAAGTGCACACACATACACACTGGAACACACATAAGTACACACATGCGCACGTGCGATCGCGCGCACGCACACGATGGGAGTGAAGAGCTAGGGAAAGAGCAGGGAAGAGTTAACCAAAACTGAGGATAGATGAAAATGCCACATGGAAAATTATTATTTTGTAAGTCAACTAAGAAAACTAAAAACAAATGAGTTTGAAGAAAGGTTTACCAAATGAGTGGATAATACAGCTCCCAGAAGCCTAAGTTACTAAACAAAAATCTTAGTGCTAGATGAAGGATATTGATCTGAGTAACATGTTGCCCAGAGAGGCCCCAGAGTTTCCCAAGACAATACAACCTCTTGCCTATACTCGAGCCTACACACATACACATATAAAAGCATGGAGAAACAGAAAAGCTTTGCAGAGAAAGGTTTTCTTTAAAAAATTTCTTTAAGTTTATAATTCTACATGTACATGGCATAGGGAAAGCTGAATCTGCATCTATAAAGTAACACAAACAGTTCTGGTAAAAACAGACCATGGTAGTCTAAGTCACAAATCAAGTCCACTGTTCTCCCAAGCCCTAACTCCAGTGTGACTATGTGATGTCCTTTCCTGCATTGCAAGCAAGTACTGGAGAAGAAATTCAGTTTGTTATTTCTCACTATCTTGGAATACTATATAACTATGTCATTTGTTTCAAAATTTACTTATTTTTATTTTATGTGTGTGTGTGTGAGCATCTATGTATGTGAAAATGTACATGACCAAGGAGGTTAAAAAAAAAAGGATGTTGGAACTCCTGGAACTAGAGTTACATGTAGGTGCTAGAAGATGAACCCCATTCCTCTGCAAGAGCACCAAGTACTTAAACCATCTCTCCAGGCCTAAACAGGTGCCATTAGTGCAGAGGGCACTAGATCTCTTGGAGCTAGTTAACACGGGTCTTGCTCACTATACTTGGAACCTGAAATTAAAACAATTCCAAGTCAGACAGACAACAATCTTCGGCAATATCTAGGTAGAAGACGGTTGTTATTGGAGGGAGAGGGAAGATGATCACACCTGAAGTAACAGCAGACTTTGAGGAGAAGCTGTAACATCTGTCAGTAAGTGTCATGTATTGTTTGAGCTCACTTCTGAGATACTAGCTCTGTAAACAGAATTCAGTCATCCATTTCAAATCCATATCCAATCACATTTGTCTCAGTGTTCTCTAAGGCCCTGTCTGGGATGGGCTGTCCCCCCAACTTTGTGACAATGACTGAAGAGAAATGCAAACACTCCAAGAGTAAATTAGATGTCCCTGAAAACTTTCAAGAGATATAACTATTATTATTCTGTAATATAAAAGTACCTAGAGTGGGAAAAAGCACCCGGAATTTCAACATTAGAAGCTCATCCATGGAGAGAGAGCACAATAAGGAACTCCATCTGACTTGCCTCAACTTCTCTTTTCAGTTTCTCCTGGATGTTCTGAGTACCCAATTTGAGGATGCCATCTTTGTTGTTATTTGTTCTTTTCTTTGGAAGCCTTACCTCAGGGGACACTCCGCTTTGAAACCCTGGCTGGGTAGAAGCTGCTTTAATTAACAGTCAGCTTCTTCAAGATGTTAGTAAGTCCCCAATTTGCTATTTTTCTACTGGTATGCATACATTTATTAGAAGCCTCACCTAAGCACCCACTACTCTGCTCTACTTAAGATTACATTGAGAACTCAATGGGGCTTCTCTAGTCAGCTCCTGATGGATTTGAGACTCACTTATTTGTGTTTCTGTATACGTATGTATGAAGGTCTCATGAGAGGCCATTAGAGAGCACTGGGTCTTTTAGAACTGGAGTTACATTCATTTATGGAAGATGGGATTCAAACTTCAGCCCTCATGACTGAGCAGCAACCACTCTTAACTGCTGGATGTTTTCAACACCCAAATTCATGATGTTTTGCTATCAATCTATTGCAGTTTGTTCTTGTATTTTGGTTTGTTCTACTCAATAAACTGAATTCATTCAAAACCTAAAGTATGGACACTGTGGATCATTCTCAGGACCATATAGAACAGAAACAAACCCCACCTCTGAGAGAAAAATTTCTAAAACCAACATCCAGGAGTCTGTGGCAAGTGAACTGCTTAGCATCATTAGCTATTAGCAGGACTGAGAACATTGACCTAGCACCAACTAATCGTTAGATCTCAGCAACCTCTGTTTTCCTACAGAGTGGCTCATTAGGGCAGGGCCTAAGAGCACAGAGACTAGCCAACAGAAAACTGGGTTCTTCAGTTTTGTCAGTCCAATAAAGATCTCTGTGCTACTCGCTTTTCCTTCTTCCCAACGAATACAGAGCACCCCTGGCTTGTGATATGAACCACTTACAGTCAAACTTGAGTCTCTCTAGAGAGAATGAGAAGGTTCACCAAGGAGAAATGTTTCCCCTGACTCTATCCCCTTGGTTTTTTTGAAAGTATCTCACTAAACAAGCTTCTAAATCATGACAATCCTGCTGTCTCAGTATCTCAAACAGTATGTGCCACCACGTTTGGCTTAAAGAACTGCTGTTTGTCAATACTGAGTATTGAACATAGGGTCTCTTGCAGCATACTAAGCAAGCGCTCTACTACTGAACTAAATTCCCAGCACTGAGAAGGATGCAACCTTAAGGGACAACAGACTCTTCACCAAACACTGACTTCAACAATATTCTACCTCACCTGGCAGAAGCTACTCAGAAGTCTGACACAGAAGCATTCCAAGTTCAAGGCCTACCTGTGCTTTAGATATTTTCAATGCCAGCCTAGGCAATGCAGAAAGACCCAGTCTCAAAATAAATAGTCAAAGAGAGAGGGAGAGGCTAGAGAGAAGTTTCAAAGGTTAAGAGCACTGGCTGTTCTTCCAGAGCAACTAGATTCAACTCCCAACACCTACATGGCAGTGCACAAACATCTGTAACTCCAGTTTCATGGGATCCGGCAGATTTATCCCTCTTCCAAGGGTACCAGGCATGCATGTGGTCCACAGATATACATGTAGGAGAAAACACACCTACACATAAACTAAAATGAAAATAAAATAGGTTATGGGACCTAGAAAGGCGGGTTCTGTGTGTAAAGAGATTTCCATACAAGAATGAGAATCTCAGTTTGAATCCTTAGCACCTACGTGAAAAACAAGGTGTGGTGTATTCCTGTAATTCCAGGGTCGGAAGGTAATAAAATGAGGATACCAGGGCTTGCTAGCCAGCTAGTCTAGTCAATTTGAGGACTGCCATTTCAGTGTGACTCTGTTTCAAAAGCTAAAAGTAGTTGGGTGGTGGTGGCGTATGCCTTTAATCCCAGCCCTTGGGAGACAGAGGCAGGTGGATCTCTGTGAGAGTTCGAGGTCAGCCTGGTCTACAAGAGCTAGTTCCAGAACAGGCACCAAAGCTACAGAGAAATCCTGCCTCGAAAAAACTAACTAACTAACTAAATAAATAAATAAATAAATAAAGTAGCCTTTAAAGGTTATTTTACTTGACATACACATGTAATCTCAGCACTCAGAGGCAGGTGGATCTCTATGAGTTAGAGGCCAACCTTGTCTATATAGAAAGTTCTAGGAAAGCCAAGGATATATAAAGAAACCCTATCTGGGAAAAAAAAAAGGAGAGAAAGAAAGAGAGATTAAGGTAGAGTGACTACAGAAGAACCAACACTGATCTCTGGCCTCCACAAACATGTACATCCACCAGCATACATGAATACCTTCACACATATACACATGCACACAGAAATACACTGCCTTTAAAAGACTATTGGGTAAAAAAAAAGGGGGGGCTGGGTGTGGTGGGGGCACACTCCTTTAGTCTCAGCACTAGTGAGCCAGTGGCAAGTGGATCTCTATGAGTTGCAAGGCCAGCCTGGTCTATATAATGAGTTTCAGGCCAGCCAGGACTATACAGTGAGACCCTACCTCAAAAAATAAAACAAAATAAATAAAAATATTATTTTCTATTGCTAACTATGGAAATTAAGATGTATAAGAGTACATCAACATGTCTATGAAACCAGCAGTAGTATGTCTTTTCAAGTGTTAAGCAACTGTTTATGAATGATCTCCTATGACCAGAAAATTTCTCACATGATCAATGCACTTAAAACTTAACTTTAGGCCAGGCATGGTGGCATATGCTTTTAATCCCAGCATTTCTGAGGCAGAGGCAGGAAGCTCTCCATGAGTTTGAGGACAGACAGATCTGCAAAGACATCCAGGGCTGTAACACAGAGAAACCCTGTCTAAAAAAAATCCCAAAAGAAACAAACAAAGAAAAAGGTCCACAAAAGCCAGGTAGTGGTTACAAATGCCTTTAATCCCAGCATTTGAGAGGCAGAGAGAGATGAATCTCTGAGTTTGAGGCCAGCCAGGTCTACAGACTGAGTTCTATCTAGAACAACAGTCAAGATTACACAAAGAAACCCTATCTCAAAAACCAACAACAGGGCTTAAGAGGCAGCTCAGAGGTTAAAAGTACTAGATATTCCTTCCAGCAGTCCTCTGTTCAATTCTTAGCAATCACTTGATGGCTTACAAACACTTATAATGAGATCTAGTACCCTCTTCCGGCATGTAGGTATACAAGCAGGCAGAACACTACATACACAATAAGTAAATCTCCAGGGGGCTGGAGAGATGGCTCAGTGGTTAAGAGCACTGCTGCTCCCCCAGAGGACCCAGTTCAAATCTCAGCACCCACGTAGCAGCTCACAACTGTTTGTAACTCCAGTTCCAGGGAATCTGACATCTTCATACCAAATGCACATAAAATAAAGTTAAATTAAAAAAAAAAAGTTAAAAATGAAAACAAGAGGGCCATGGGGGCTCCTGAAGATAACTCACCAAGTAAGGTTCTTCTCACTAGACAAGCATGACAACCTGAGTTGTGTCCTTTCCAAATACATTGCATGGTAGACACACACACATGTGCGCACACACAACTTTTAAATGGCCAATGCACACTGAAATACCTGAGACTTGACACGTCTTGTTCTCTTTGGCGGAATATTCATTCTTGTTCCCCGCTCTGAGGAAGGTTGGATATCAGTGCTAAGAACCTCAGTCTCAACTTTTTCTTTAATATCTAAATCAGGCATTTGTACACCCTAAAAGAGAAGGACACAAAAAGAGAGAAAATTCACTAATAAAATAAGTTTGAAAATGAGTGGAAAATTATCAATTTTCCAAAAAGTTCCTAACACTACATGAAATCAAATGACAATCATGACCTCAAATTCAACTATAGGCTCAAAGCAATCTCTAATAAAGTCAACTTCTGTTTTGTTTTCAGAGTGTCTTTTGTATTCCATAAGGCACTAGAACTGGCCTGGAACTCCCATATAGCAGAGAATGAGTCTGAAGTTCTGATCCTTTAGGATTACAGGCATGCACCAACACAAGTTATGGATGAGCTTTGTATTTTTCAACATGCCCAGCAGGATTTCTTTTAGGGAATATTGAAAACAAACACTAAAATATATGTAAAAACGCAAACTGTTTAAAAATAATGAAAAGGCGCCGGGCAGTGGTGGCGCATGCCTTTAATCCCAGTACTCAGGAGGCAGAGGCAGGCAGATCTCTGTGAGTTTGAGGCCAGCCTCGTCTACAAGAGCTAGTTCCAGGATAGGCTCTAAAACTACAGAGAAACCCTGTTTCAAAAAATCAAGTATGGTTTTAAACAACCATATCAGACAGATCTCAAATGCCTATGACTCCAGCTACTGAAGGATCCAACCTCTCTCACCTCTGTGGGCACCTGCACTCATTTGCACATACTCACATACAGATATACACAAACAGGATTGGAGATGGCTCAGCCATTAAAGGCTAGGTTCACAACCAAAACCAGACATGAAAAGACCTTTAAAAACAAAAGGACAGTATAGTACTGGTAATGGGGTGGACCTATAGAGTAGTTCCTTTTGTGTGGAATTTGTTTCAAGCTTCTAGTAGATGTCTGAAATTGTGGATAGTGCTGAATCCTATGTTTTTTCTGTATATTTATAGTAAGAATAAACTTGAACTTGCAAAGTTTTCTTTTTTTAATTTTATGTGTGTAGAATGCTTTTTGCCTGTATATTTAATAGCACCACATGTGCTTCTGGTGCTCCTGAAAGCCAGAGAGGGTGTCAGATGATACTGGAGGTTCAGATGGTTATAAGCTGCCCTGTAAGTGGCTAAGGACTGAAGGTGGGTCCTCTGCAGAGCAAATCTTTCTATGACTGTACCTCTTTCTGACCCCAAAACTTCAACTTGTAAATTAAGTACAGTAAGATGACTATAGCTGGGAAGTGCAGGCACAGAGGAAAGCATATCTCTAAATTTGAGGCCGGCCTGTATCACAGAAGGAGTTCTAAGACAGCCAGGACTACACCTGTCTTGAAAATACACATGAAACCTTGAAACCCTGTCTTGAAAACACACACAAAGACAGACAGACAGACACACACACACACACACAGGCTATAAAAACAGAACTATAGTAATATAATAAAATTAAATGTGGCCTCTAGCATGGAAAGTTTCTTATTGTACTTTAATCTTTTTTTTTTTTAACCTAGATTTACTTCTCTACATTTGGAGGTCTTCTTTGGTGTAAACTGCCAGCATCACATTTTGGGGCTATTATCAAGTAAAATGCACACAAGCACCATGATAATTCCAATGGAAGATGTAATAAATAAAATGTCTCCTAACTAACTAAAAGGCAGAAATAAAAGAGAAAATTCATAACTAGGGCAAGAAGAAACAAGATTTGATCACACTATTCAAAATAAAATGTAAAGTGAGAGCCGGGCAGTGGTGGTGCACACCTTTAATCCCAGTACTTGGGAAGGATAGGCAGGTGGATCTTTATGAGTTTGAGGCCAGTCTGGTCTACACAGCAGGATAACCTGGACTTCCAGGTCATCCAGAACTACACAGAGAAACCCTATCTTGAAAACTGCTCCACAAAAAAGGGAACTGCAATAACCCCATAATTCTTTGTGCTCCAGAGCAAGACAGTCTCAAAAAAGTTACACACACACACACACACAAAAAAAACCTAAAAGAAAGCAAGGGAAAAGTAGATCTTCAAACAGACATCACTATAAAACTATAAAACAGCTATAGTATCACAAAAATATTTACAAATAATATACCTGAAAGAATGTATTCAGAATAAATATCAAACCCTTACAAGTATACGGCAAACAGCTCAATTTTAATGAAAAAAAAGATATGAGTAAACACTTCATGAAGATTACATTAATGGAGAGGAGCTAGAGACGGCTCAGTGGTTCAGAGTACATGCTACTCTTCCAGAGGCCCTGAGTTCCGTTCCCAGCACCTATATGGTAGTTCACAACCCTCTGTAACTCCAGTTCCAGGGGATCTGACATTCTCTTCAAGCCTCCACATGCACCAGGCATGGTAAACATACAAACAGGCCAACACTACTATACATAAAATGTTTTTTTAATGTTTTAAAGAAGATTATAGAAATAGCTAATATATAAAGATAAAAATGCAGTGATATCACTACTCTGAGAATGAAAATCAAAACTGCATCCAGAGACCACTACATACATATGAGAAAAGTTTTTAATCCAAAAAAGTCAACCATACCAAATGCTAGCTAAAACAAGGAGAATCCAAATGCCTCTACACTACTGGCGGAGGAATGTAACAGCACAGGAACTTTAGAAAACTTCTTGGCAATTTTTTTTTTTGGTTTTTTTTTTTCGAGACAGGGTTTCTCTGTGGCTTTGGAGCCTGTTAATCATGCCATTAGGGAGATAATTCAGTCAGTAATGTAATACCTTTCAAGCAAAATGAACTGAGTCTGATACCCAGAATCACCATTTACAAAAAAAGAAAAGAAAAAAGAAAAAAAAAAACAACAACAAACCTTGCAGTTGGACAAGGTGAGAAGAAAGGGACAGATGACTACTTGGGAAGGCGAATGAGAAAGAAGAACTTTCAAGGATACCAACCCCTCCCAAATTTAAAAGTTTAAAAAAGTTAAAATAAGTCAGAACTAAGCTAGAAGCTTTCTTAGGATTGGCTAGTTTCCACAGTGCTGGAAGGTGCTCTACAGGCTGCTGCAGAGACTTATCGTCAACAATCATATTCAATATGAACCCTGCATGCTTCACTACCAATCTGCCAGACACGAGGGGCCTACTAGTATAGTATAATAGTGCAAGACTCATGCTTCGCTTGGAGGACACAGAAGGGAAGTCACCTTTGATATTATACAAATAATCAAAAGCCTATGGCTGGAAAGGTGTTAGACCCTACTGTGGAATTTACTGCTGTTATTTTGCTAAATGGTTAGGACATGCCTGTCAAGTTGCATTTTAAATGTTTATAATCACATATTATTGCTGCTATCTACTTTGATCAGAAAAGCTTCTTTTTGCAGTGTGTGTTGGTTTCTGCACACTCATAACTGGTCAAAGTGCTGAGAATAAGAGGCTATTTATTTAAGGCTCTGGCTCAAAAAGAAGCTCTGAAATGTCCACTTGAAGGTCTAGGCCACATTAGAAAAAAATGTTGTGGCAAGGCAGAACAGCTCATACTTTTAATCCCTGTACTCAAGAAGAGGAGGCAGGTGGAGGGCAATCTAGTCTACATAGTGAGTTCCAGTCCAGTCAAGGCTACACAGCAAGACCTTGTCTTGAAAAAAATCAAAACAAAACAGACCAAAACAAAATCTTTTCATGAAATCATGAAGATTTTTCCTAAATATGATGACACCCTTCATTCCCATTATTCTTTACCCTGTAACACTAGAAATAGTTCTAATTTTTAAACTTTTTCTTCTCAAATTTTGGTGCTTAGAGAAAGCTACTTTCAATTTGCTATTATAAACGTTATCACTTACAGTGAATATCACTTGAAGTTTATACATGTCAAATTAAATTTATCCACTCTAAGAACAATGACGCATCTTACCATAAGGCTGACACCAGACTGAAAAAGCTCGTATGGGTAGAGAATTCTTTCATAATGTGACTTCAAAAGAGACCCAGTTCCTTTTCCTGGCAGATATCCCAAGCGGCTACCCACTTTAGACCATTTCTTCTCTTTGGTGACTATTTCAAAACCTCCTTTGCTGGCAACAATCTGAAAGAAAAAGGAATTCTTTAGGTAAAGATGTTAGTTTCAAGCATTCTAACTTCTATAATCTCAAAAGATAAAAGCTTTACCCCCAGAGCAGCTGGCAGAGTATTTGCCTAGTATGCATGAAGCCCTGAGTTGATCCCCAGGACCAGAAAACCTGGGTGTGGTAGTAGACGTCTGTAATTCCAGCTCTCAGGAGCTAGAGGCAGGAGGACTTTTGACTCAAGGTCATCTTTGACTATATAGTAAGTTGAAGACCAGACTGGGATACATGAGAGCCTGACTTTAAAAATAAAAAAGTAGGTCAGCAAGATGGTTCAGCAAGTAGAATCTTTCTGACAAGCATGATAATATGAGTTCCATCCCTGGAACCCACATGGTTGAAGAACCAGTTACTACAAGGAACTTCCACAAACACTTCATGTACAAGATGAGCCTACATGTGCCTACACACAAAATTAATGTTTTTATTTTTTTATTTTTTGGTTTTTCGAGACAGGGTTTCTCTGTAGCTTTGGAACCTGTCCTGGAACTAGCTCTTGTAGACCAGGCTGGGCTCGAACTCAGAGAGACCCGCCTGCCTCTGCCTGAGTGCTGAGATTAAAGGTGTGTGTCACCACCACTGCCAGGCTATTTATTTTATTTTTAAAACAAACTTATTTTACATATTAATCCTAGTTCCCTCCCCCCCCCCCACTCCCCATCCACTCTCCAGAGAGGGTGAGGCCTCCAATGGGGAATCAACCAAGTCTATCACATCACTTGAGGAAGGACCCAAGGCCCTTTATCTAGGCTGAGCAAGATATCCCTTCATAGGGAATGAGCTCCAAAGAGCTAGTTCATGCACTAGGGATAAATACTGGCTCTACTGCTAGTGGCCCCACAAACTGTCTATGCTACACACTGTCACCCGCATTCAGAGGCCTTGTGCTGGTTCCCCAGCTGTCAGTCTGAGGTCAGTGAGTTCCCACTAGCTCGCAAAATTTATGTTTAAAAGTTTCACCAAGTAAGTAAAGTTCCAGTATCCTAACTCTAAATCTTGTCTGCTAAATATCAAAATTATTCTGGACTTAAAATGCAAATTTCAGCCGGGCGGTGGTGGTGCACGCCTTTAATCCCAGCACTCGGGAGGCAGAGACTGGAGGATCTCTGTGAGTTCGAGGTCAGCCTGGTCTACAAGAGCTAGTTCCAGGACAGGCTCCAAAGCCACAGAGAAACCCTGTCTCGAAAAAACAAAAACAAAAAAAACAAAAAAAAAAAACAAAAAAAAAACGCAAATTTCCTTTTATTAAACTGATACTCTGTTAACATACAAAGAAATACAGACAATAATTTTACAAACATCAAACCTTAAAATTTAATATTATTGGATCTACTTTCAAAGAAAGGCATCCAAAAGTATTTAATAAATTTATACATTGTACATTACACAGAATGAAAAAATATACACTAAACTAAAAAACTAATCCCCCCCCACCAAAAAAAAATCCCAACCAACAACAACAAAAAATTATTTTTGAAACAAGCTATGAGGCTGGAAACATTTCTGTGGTTAAGAGAGCTCCCTGAGGGGCTGGAGAGATGGCTCAGCGGTTAAGAGCATTGCCTGCTCTTCCAAAGGTCCTGAGTTCAATTCCCGGCAACCACATGGTGGCTCACAACCATCTGTAATGAGGTCTGGTGCCCTCTTCTGGCCTGCAGGCACACATGTAGAAAGAATACTGTATACATAATAAATAAAAATAAATATTAAAAAAAAGATTAAAAAAAAAAAAGAGAGCTCCCTGATCTTGCAGAAGAACAGAGTTTGGGTCCTAACACCCACACAAACACCTGTAAACTTTAACTGCTAAGCTCACAAACACCTGTAAACTTTAACTGCTCTGGAGATCCAAAGCCCCCCTCTTTAGGACTCCACATGCACCTGAATGCACATGTGCATATACACAGAGACAGAGACACAAACACACACACATAGATAAATGTGTATGTATGATTGTAAATATGTATACAGACATACACTAGGGAAGGCAGAATGTAATGGTTCCTTTAAGAGATAGGCCCCGCCCAATCCCCCCCACCCCAGTCCATTGAGGCAGGCTTGCAGTCTTTCCCTTTCAGTCTCTCTCCCAAAGAGGTAGCTGCTGGTGTGGCTCCTCTCCTCTCATCTCCCCCCCCCCCCCCCCCCCCGTGTCCCCCTTCTCCCTCCATCTCCCTGCCATAACCCACTAAATAAATATCCAATCTCACTCTGCATGGTGTGCCTGCCCGGGGCTTACCAAGCACTCAGGTAAGACAATCAGAGTTCAAGGCCAGCCTCAGCTATGCAGTAAATACAGTACAGTTATAAGCTGTCATGTGGGTGCTGGGACTTGAACCCAGGTTCTCCAGAAAAGCAACCAGTGCTCTTAACCACTGAGTCACCTCTCCAACCTCCAAAAGAGAATTCTTTAAAGGAAAATTTTAGGGGCTAGAGAGTAGCACAGTGGTTATAATCAATTGCCATGCAATTGTGAGAACCTAAGTTAGCTACTAGGACCCATGTAATAAACTAGGCATGGTTTTAAGTGTACCTGTAACTCCAGTGCTGTGGAGAACAGAGACAGGAGGATTGCTAGAGCTTGCTGGCTTCTAGCCTAGTCAAAAAACTAAGTTCCAAGTTAAAGAATTTAGTTTTCATTACCCTGCCCCAAGGGGATAAGGTAGTTGTTCTTAACCTTCCTAAGGCTGCAATCCTTTAATACAGTTCCCTCATGCATTGACCCCTCCAAAATTATTCCATTGCTACTTCATTACTGCCAATTTTTTCATATCTGATATGCAAGTTATCCAGCATGTGACCAGTTATTTGGTGGTCATAACCCACAGAATGAGAAGCACTGGGGTAAGGCAAAAGGAGATAAAGAGGAACACTCAATGCCCTCTTCTGGCTTCCAAATGTACACAGGGACACACTGTCACACACACATGCACACAAAAAAGAAATTTTTATGGGCCAGGCATGTTTCTGTATTCCTATGTAAATTTGATGCCACTGAGGGCAGGGTTGGGGGACACAGTTCACTGGGCTCTCATCTGATCTCCACATATAAGCTATGTTGCATGTGTGTTTTTACACAAAGTCTGAGGCCAGCTTGGTCTAAAAAGAAAACCTGAGGTCAGCCATACAGGAAGATCCAGTCTCCAAAAAAGAATAAATAATCGTTAAAAAATAAATAAACAAGCCGGGCAGTGGTGGCGCACGCCTTTAATCCCAGCACTTGGGAGGCAGAGCAGGCGGATCTCTGTGAGACCAGCCTGGTCTAAAAGAGCTAGTTCCAGGACAGGCTCCAAAACCACAGAGAAACCCTGTCTCGAAAAACCAAAAATAAATAAACAAACAAACAAACAGCTGGGTGGTGGTGGCACGTGCCTTAATCCCAGTACTTCGGAGGCGCAGGCAGGCAGATCTCTGTGAGTTCAAGGCCAGCATGGACTACAAAGCAAGTTCCAGGACAGTCAAGGATATTACACAAAGAAACTCTGTCTCAAAAAAACAAAAGAAGAAAAAAAGCAGTAACAAAACAAAAAGATTACTTAAAATCCTTAATCTCATGAAATCACAAACCTTTGCTCAATTTCTTCATGGGAGGACCTGGCACAAATTAAGCATGTACTCACTACCACTGAGCTATATTTCAGCTCCTGTTAAACTTTTAAGCCAAGTATTGGCCTCACCTTGCTTAAAGCATACAAATCCAGGATTTTTCTCTCCACCACGGGGATCTTCAATGTAGATCCTTGAAGTTCCCAAAACTTTGCCAGTTGATCCAAGAAGTCCAATCTCACTCTAGTCATTGCCTAAAATTATTAAAATACAGAAATCAAAAATACAGGGCTGGGGATAAAGCATGATGGTAGACTATTTGTCCAGCAACCTCAAGGCCCTAGGTAGGTACTGGGTAGAAGACAGAAAGAAAGCAAGGCCTGCAAGGAGGCTTAGCAGGTGAAAATGCTTGTCACCAAAGCCTAAGGACCTGAGTTCAACACTTAGATCCCACAATAGAAGGAGAGTAAATCTGAGTGTTGAAATTCGGTTGCTTGACTGAATTGTTAGGCTGTCTGAAAAGGTTTGGTAAACTGAATGTTTGCAGGCTTCGACACAGAAAACAGCCAACCCAAGTGGAGTTTCTACTATGAAAACACAATGATAACTGAATAATGATAGAGTATATCAAGTTGACACTTCAAAACCTCACTGAATAACAAAAAGCCTGAAACCTTTTGTTTTCTTTGCCTCCAATTCAGAGAAAAGTATTAGTCCCTAAATTACTCCTACCTCAGGCCCACCTTCTTCCCCATCATCCTGTATGTGGTGGCTGTCTCTCTTACTTTAAGCTATTATTTTTAAAGATTTTTTTATGTTATGTGCATTGGTATCTTGCCTGCATATGTCTGTGTGAAGGTGTCAGATCCTCTAGAACTGGAGTTACAGACAGCTGTGAGCCGCCATGTAGGTGCTGGAAATTGAACCAGGGACTTCTGGGACCTTCTCTCCAGTCAAGCTATTCTTTACTAAGTTCTTTACTAGACGTTAAAAGAAAGCTTTGCCTTTCATTTAAGGTCCTATTATACTGGTTTTGGTTCATTTTCATTGTTGTTTTTAATGTGTATGGTGTAGTATACCTACAGATACTAGAAGAGGACATCTGATTCCCCCTGGAATTGGAGTTCCAGAGGGTTGTAAACCATCATGTGGATGCTGGGAATCCAACTCAGGGTCTCTGAAAGAGCCACAAGTGTTCTTATCCACTAAGTCATCGCTCCAGCCACTGTTATTCTGCTTCTTTCCAATGCTCTCCTACCTAAAGGCACAATCATGCTCTACAGGCCCTTTGTCCTAATAAACTTCATTGCTAAAGAGTTTTTTATTTTGTCAGCTCCTTTCCAGAACCAACCACCGCTACCTTCATTTTTATACCTAACAATATGAAAATATCATAATGAAATCTATTATTTTGCATGCTATCTAATAAATTTAAGTTTGGAGCTGGGCATTATGGCAAAAGCCTTTTTTTGTAACCCCAGTACCCACAGGGGGCTGAAACAGGAGGATTGCCAAGAGTTCAAAGATAGCCTGGGTTACATAATAAGTTCTACACCAGATCACATTTGCTACAAAGAAAGACTAGCTTAAGAAGGTGAGCGAGTAGGGAAAGGGGCTCGGGGAAGTAGCTCAGCTGGTAAAGTGCCTGCCTAGCTTCTTGAAAGCCAGGGTTCTATCCCTACCATCATATAAACTGGGCACAGTGATACACACACAAAATGTAGAGGTAGGAAGACCAGGAGACACGGGTAGTCCTGGGCTATATATTAAGCTAACTGACATCTTGGGCTATATGAGACCCTGCCTCAAAAGAAAGAAAGACAAACTTCCACTTCTCTAAAGGTTAAATCTTGGATCTTCTATTATGAAAATATGGGAACACATTTAATTCCAGCACTCAGGAAGCAGAGGCAGGCAGACGTTTTTGAGTTGAAGGTCAACCTGGTCTACAGAGCAAGTTCCAGAAGAGCCAGGGCTACACAAAGAAACCATGACTTGAAAAAAAAATTAGTTTTCTATTATCCCAGTTAAGTGAAGAAAAAAAATGTAGAAACTACTTGAAAGTGTCTTAAAAGACACTCTTCTCAAACATCAAGTAACAACCATTCTACTAAATTCCAGTTAACACGAGTTTTGGGACCTGTACATGAGCTTCTCAGAGTTCCTCTTAAAATCCTAAGGTAGGCAATTAAAAGGCTGGAACTATAAAGGCATGGGAGAGCATGTGCTGAGTCTGTGTGAACCTGAATCCCCAAACACCACCACCACAAGAGAAGAAACTAACAGAAGACAGGAATATTGGTCTGCTACTCACCTCAAGTTCATTCAGGCGCTGGACTCTGGGAGTGAAGCGGAAGGTTTTTACTTCACAAGCAAATGGAGGTTGCCAATCCTAAATGGAAAGAATTGTTCTGGTAATTTAGCATGGAGTTACCACAAATCATGGTGACAATACATTAGCATACATAAGTCTTCACTATAAAGACAGAAAGAGCAATATTCTTATAAAGTTTTCATTTTAATATTACTTGGAAAAGCAATCCTCAAATCTTATCATCCCAAAATACAAAATTACTCTCTCCAAGGTTACCCGGGGAGAGAACACAATGAACTTGACAAACACAAAAACAAAACAATGTCCAATAAACACACAAGTTTACCAAGTAAAACTTAAAAAAAAAAAAAGCCAGGCCATGGTGACACATGCCTTTAATCCTAGCACTCGGGAGGCAAAGGCAGGTGGATTCTGAGAGTTTGAGGCCAGTCTGGTCTAGAAGAGCTAGTTCCAGGGCAGCTAAGACATAAGAGAAACCCTGTCTGGGGGAAAAATAAACAAAGAACCCAACGGCTGGGTGTGGCACATGCCGATAATCTTAGTATCGCAGGAAGTAGAGCCTGGATCAAGAGTTCCAAGTCAGCCTAGACAACATGGCTAGACCATCTCAATATCAACAACAAAAATCATCTCCATATTTGCTAGAAAAGAAAAACAGACTGCAAAATGTCCACATTTAAAAATTAATCAAAAATTGGTTCTACTCTCAATATGGCAGGGGGACCTCATTTAAACAATATCCATTTGACCCTGGTGTTGTTGTCCAGCAGCAACTGGACAAGGTTTTCTACCGCATTGCTGGAGGCTGAGACCAGGGCCGTGGGGCAACTCTCCTACTCCAGCATTACTGAGAAAGCACTGATCTGATTAATAAAGAAAAATCATTGAACTTGAGCATATCAACCTCTCAGCAAACTAATTCCGCACGTCACAGGAATTATCTGCTTTCCTACCCTTAAAAAGTGAGGCTAACTAACTTAAGGGCAAACTTGACTATAATATTACAACTCTGAAACCTTTGTCCCTTCCATTCCTCCATCAAGAGATTTCAAGATTTCAACGTTCTCCTCCATGCCCATTACTCTACATCTAGGAAAATAGCGAATGTTCTTTTACCTGCCCAAGGATGGCTTTTCTAGTTGCCGTAGTAATTAGCTTGGGGGTTCTAGTCTAGTGACATCTTCATGGGGGGCAGGTACAGCTCGGATAACATGTCAAGAAACCCGAGTAGTGGCCTGCAAGGGTCTGATAAACTGGGCATTAGCAGGCTGGGACACAGAAATCCGACAGCAGTGGAGTCTTCAGCACGGAAGCACAATGGTTGTGCACGAGCGTTCGCAGTGCACGGGGCGTTCGCCATGACGCGTCAAACACCTTTCCTAGAAAGGGCCTGGAGCCTTTTGTTATCCTCCCCTCCAACCCAAACAACAGTACCCGTGCCCAAATGAGTTCCGGAAGGAAGAGGGCCCAGAGACACTACTTTCTCTCGCGGGGGCGACCTGAGAGCCAGGGAGATGACGGCTCGGTCGCGAGGGCCAAGGCCGACGACCTGAGCTCGAGCCCTGAGACTCCCACAAAATGTCCTCTGACCTCAACGCGCGCGCGCACCCACGCGAAAAGAAATGTAAAAAAGTGGACGTGAAACTCCATAGGAAACCAAGGCAAAGCATCCTCAAACGGAGCCTCGGAGTACCAAAAAAAAAAATTGAGGGGAGGGCTCCACGGAAACGCGGTAGAACCGAGACGGGAAAAACTGCGGACCCGGCCGCCCCCCCACCTCCCCCCTCCCGCCCCCCGACTCCGCTACCTTGGGGGGACGGATCTTGCAGATGCCAGTTTTCTCAGCCAAAGGGCGGATGCGGCCGATGAAACTGAGAGGGTCTGAGAACTCCTCCCAGCTGGGCTCGAAGACCGGGCACTCCGGCGGCGGCACGAACTCCGCCGCGTAGCCCCCTGGGCCCACGGCCGCCATGGCAATAGCCAGGGGGCCCCCGAGGAGCGCGGGCGGGGAGAGGCGGGCGGACGGTCACCAAGCCCTCTCACGTCCCCTCACAGGGGCCGCAGAGCATCTTCTCAGGCGAGAACCGTCCCTCACAGGACACCCAGGAGCGCTTCCTCCGGCTCGTTTGTTATTGTTTCCTTCAGGGCTTTTCCTCTCAGGGCCAGGACGCTCCCGGAAGTTAACGTACTGCCAAATCCGTCCGCCACCGCAGGAAACAGAATCCCGCCGCCGCGACTCCTAGTCGGGTCCTCTCTCCTTCCTCCCTTTCGCGACAGCCCGGCGTGGCTTCTTCTCGGCTTGCCCGCCAAGGTTCCGCGCCCTCCGTCCACTCGGGGTGCGTGGCCTCTGAAGGCTCCGCGACCCCTCCGCGAGGAGAGGCGGCGGAGACGGAGACGCTCTCCCGCAAGGTGGAACACGCTCTTCCGGCGCGCGGAGGAATGTGTAATGCCTCAGAGAGCAGAGGTTCTGTTTCCGGTGAGGAGGTTCCTTTTCCTCTTTGTGTCGGGGACACGAAAACAAAGTGGGCCCTGGTGTCGTCGGCCTTGCCTGGCCTCCCGGACCCGTTCTTAACACAGTTCCCGGGTCTCTAGTCTGTCTTCCAAACGCTAGTCTTTTACCACTGACCTAACATGGTCTCTTTGATCCGGGGCCCTGGCTTCTCCATGACCGGTTGGTTCCAGCGCATCTCCGTCCTCACACCGCGGGCCTCGCCGCCAGCTGCGAATAACTTTCCTCACCACACAGGGACCCGCGTAGCTCCTGGCCTTGCTTTTCTACCTGTTGGCAGTTATCCTCCAACCGTCTTACTTGAGAAGTAAGCACGAACCGAAAACATCAGGTTTTTTTTTTTCCAGTCACCTTTTTTGTCAGAAACCTCTACATATAAGGCCGGGCATGATTGCAACCCTGTCTCAGAAATAAATAAATAAATAAATAAATAAATAAATAAATAAATACAATAATAATAAATAAATAAATAAAAAGTCCCGTTGCTGGTATACACTCCTTTACACGTTTAAGAGTTTATAAGCTTTTGCAACCCTGTCTCAAAAATAAATAAAGGCACGTTGCTGGTATACACTCCTACAATTCCTTTACGCGTTCAAACTCGGACTATCGCTGTGTCCAACGTGTTGTTGTGATTTAACACCCGGATCTCAGTTGGGGTGGAGGTTTTATAATAGCAGAGACGGGGGTGAGGGATTTCTAAGATTCAGGACCCCTGATTGGCTGCCATTTGTCTCGGGGTGGCCTGGTGAAAAGTGATGGGTGTGTGCTGGCAGGTGATCCTACCTACAATTGTTAGAATGTTAGAAATTTCCTTTGGATGGTCTGTTCCTGGTTGGTGCCTGGGTGGTCTCAGTTTGTGGTCTTTCTTGGAACCAGGTATTGCCTTAGGGTAAACTACTGAGACTCTGGCCTCTACTGAGCTTGTCATGGCTGGGTCCTACAATAACAAGACTTAAGATTGTTAATACTTAATCTGGAAAGTCAAACTATACGCATAAAAAAGAAATAGTGGAATTCAAAATTTAAAAGTCATCAAAATAATGTTTTCATTAAGCATGCACTCAAAATACCTGGTTAGTGAGCTGGGACTCCTAACCAGCACCACGTAAACCAGTGGTATGAGAGAATACCTGTTATCATGGCACTCAAGAGATAGAAACAGGCCGGCAGTGGTGGCACACGCCTTTAATCCCAGCACTTGGGAAGCAGAGGTGGATGGATCTTTATGAGTTCGAGGCCAGCCTAGTCTACAAAAGCTAGTTCCAGGACAGGCCCCAAAACCCTGTCTCAAACGACAGTAGTAGGGCTGCTTGATTTCACAATACTAGAAATTGAATTTAGGACTTCCTATATGCAAAGAAAAAATGGTTACGTGTGTGTGTGTGTGTGTGTGTGTGTGTGTGTGTGTGTGTGTATGCTGGGTCTTTGACTTGTATTCCAGAGTTTGGGAGGTAGATTCAGGAGGATCTCTGTGAGTTCTAGGCTAGCCTGGTCTTACTATAGCAACTTCAAAACTAGCCTGGCTACACAGTGAGACCTTTTCTCAAAAAGAAAACAAAACAAAAAACCCAAACAACACAAAAACAAAAGCACAGAGAGAGAGAGAGAGCCAGGCATCTGCAAGGCATAGGCAGGCAGATCTATGTGAGTTTGAGATCAGATTGGTCTACATAGCAAGTTCTAGGACAGGGATAGACAAACCCTTTCTTAAAACAAACAAAAAGTCATAGCCCATCACCCTTGATCCAAAACACATTTTAGTGGTTATTTGCTTGTTTGCTCATTGATTGGCTAGAACCTGGGACTGAACTTAGGGCTTCAGGAATGATGAATACCGAATAGTAAACAAGTATTCTGCCTCTGAACTGTACTCCTCACTCCAGCCTGACTCCAAGAATTTCACAAGGACTAATCAAAAGACTAATAGAGATGAAAAACTATAACCCTTCCCTTTATCCTTTCCTATGGCATGAATAAAAAAAAAATCAATGTCATTTGAAATATCACATTGAAAATGTGTAGCTTCACTTACCAGTGAGTCATTGTGAAAGACTTTGGGGCACCTTAGCATTACTGCACCCCTCTTCCTGGAAACCAGGACCCTGGTAACCAACCACGCGTGCACGGGAGCTTTGAGTACTTTCCATCCCCATTGTAGTCTTTCTTCAATAGACCCGGACCCTGGAGCTGGGGTGAGACGAGCTGCAGGTGTTCCTCCTTGTAACCGCCATAACATTGATCAAGTCGAGTTAGCTGACCATTGAATGAACTAGTCAAAATAGTTGACAAATGATTTTTGGACTTTCCCTTTGATTCTGTACTACCCCCTCCCTGATTTTGTGTTTTTTTTTTCCTTTAAAAGAGTTTGTAATAGACAAAGCAGGGGTCCTTCTCCTCTCGAGGCTGAGGGACCTCTGCCGTGGCAGAATAAAAATTCCTCTTGATATTGCATCAACCGTGCTGAGGATGTCTCTTGGAGTGACCTCCTCCTTGGTGGGGCTTTAGGCCCCAACAATTGAACTTGACATGGACATGAAAGCTTCAAATTTTAAGCTTTCTAAAGTTTAAGGCAATGCTACCATATTGTGGGACGTTTTATTATTTTGGTTTTTTGGGGGGCCAGCCACCCATCTCCCAAATAAATCACACACGAAGAAGACTTATTCTTAGTTATAAATGCCAGTTATAAATGCCTGGCCATAGCTTGGCTTGTTTCTAGCCAGCTTTTCTTATCTTAAATTATCCCCACTACCTTTTGCCTTTGGGCTTTTATCTTTTTTCTGTACGTCCTATTTTCCTTCTTACTCTGAGCCCGGCTGGGTACCTGGATGGCTGGGTGACTGGCCACTAGGTTCCTCCTGCACTTGTTCTCTTGTTCCTCCTTCTTGTCCCTTTTCCTTGGTTCTCCTCAAATATATTCTCTCTGCCTGCCAGCCCCACCTATCCTTGTTCCTACCTCGCTATTGGCTGTTCAGCTCTTATTAATTAGACCATCAGGTGTTTTAGGCGAAGAATCACAGCTTCAGCAAGCAGCAGGTACAGGTTATGGGACTGTAGGAGTACCTGGTCGACTGTGTTCATGATGAGCAGGATGGGCAGTGCCTGTAGGACTTCTGGACAAACCTTTGTCACCTCCAATTCTTCCCACTCCCAAGCCTGCTTCCAGATTCTTCTTCGAGCCAAAGGGAGATTACATGGTAAATTCTCTTTGGTGGATCTGGCAGGGAATGAACGAGGAGCTGACACTTTTTAGTGCTGACTCGCATGGAGGGTGCAGAGATTAACAAGTCTCTCCTAGCTCTGAAGGAGTGCAGCAGGGCTCTGGGACAGAACAAGGCTCACACCCCATCCCGCTAGAGCAAGCTGACACAGGTGCTGGTGAGAACTCAAGGACTTGCATGAGGGCCGTGATCTCACCAGGTGTAAGCTCCTGTGTCAATATACTTTAAATCCCCTAAGTTAGGCAGACAGAGTCAAGGAGCTGAGCCCCCACAGTGGATCCAGTGGAGAGCAGCCAATTCAAGTGGAAACCGAAGAGATGGAAGCCAGTTCTAATGGGACCTCGCTGGCAGTCAATTTCTTCAAGGGAGTGGAGGAGCTGTCTTCCCAGATGTCCAGCTCTAATGAAGCCATGACTCAGATCAGGGAGCTGGAAGAGAGAGGCACCGAGGAGCTCAGGGAGATCAAACAGCAAGGACCAAGGTGACCTGAGCTCTCCGTGATGACCGATCAGCCAGACTATGACTTGGAGACCGTTGCGAACAAAGCAGAATCTGCCCTGGCGCAGCCGACCAAGCACTTCTAGGCCTGGCGAGAAGTCAGCAAGGCCCTGCGACTGGCCCTGCAGCTGGAAGAGCAGGCTAGCAAACAAACAGCAAGAAATGGCACCAATCATGGCTTCAGATAAAGATCTGTTTGGTGTTACACCAGCCTCTCGCCCTCCCAGCAAACTTTGGGCACCTTCTGACTTTCGTTAGGGACTAAGTTGGATGGGTTTTGGTAATGCCAGGTAAGGGGCATCAGGCCCAGAAAGCTGGGGGTGGGGGATGCTGCTCTCTTTCTCAGTTTGGAGCAGGAGGAAGGAGTGTTTCGTGACTGGTCTTCCTGCTTTCCCCCCAATTTGAGGGGAGATCTGTTTCCCTGGTGGAACATCCTGCCCTTCCAGAACAGCTGCTGATAGAGACCCTGCGAGGCCCAGGCTTTGGGAGAGAAATCGGTCCTTGTCCAGCTTCCAGTGCCTCGGGCCTGCGGTATCGTCCTTGGTCTGAGCACTCTGTTTTATACTTCAGGGGAAAAAAAGTTTGTGAGATCTCTTTTTTAGTTTTTTAAGTTAAAAAAAAATTCCTATTTTCTGTTTTCTGTATTTATGTAGAAAAAGCCAGAAAAAAAAAATACTGAGCCTGTGGTGGTTAATATCAAATAGTCAGTTTGACCGGTTCTAGAATCATCTAGAGATAAACTTGTGAACTTGACTGTGAAAAAAGAATCACAGCTTCAGAGTTAAACAAGTGCCACAGAAACAAAAGTCACACACCTGAAAATGATACTCTCCAACACTACCATGTGTTGCAGCATTAATCCTTTTATATATCCTCTTTTGTTTTGAGCCCCACCCCCCCAGGTATGGGCTCTCAGCTCTTCATCTATCCTTCTAATGTTTAAATGAGGCCAGCTAGACATAACATTTGAATATGCAATCCCTTGACTGGAGACATTGAACCCCACATCTCGGCCACCAAATTTCTCTCTTCCTTCCTCCTGTTTTGGCTTTCTGATTCAGGTGCTTAGGTAACCAATGGCTCAAAATTGCTATTTGGTGGAGAATGACCTTGAACTCCTCAACCTTTTTATTCCCCTTCCCAGGTATTAGGATCACAGGCTTGTACAACTTCTTAGGGTTTGTGAAACTTTTCTCAGGTTCACTTGCAACGAAATCGAAGGTTATGTCAAATGACAATATTTACAAGACATCCTTGAAGTATTCCTGTGATACACTCCGTGACTATGTATGTCATTTATGCATCAGATTTCATTAAAGAAAAACAGTTAAGTGAGTTTAGCCCAAGTTGTCAAATTCAGAGAGTTCTAACAGCCAAGGGTTACTTCCCCCATCCTGCCTACGCACAACGCCATGTTCAGGTGAAAAAACTACACTTCCCAGGAATCTCTTCCCCAGTGAGGCGCAAGGCAAGATGGGAAGGGCTGCTGGGTGAACAACCGTCCTATTGGTGCGTAACCCAAAAGGCCGCCTAAGCTAGCGAGCGATTGGTAGGATTTTGTCGACGCTCGCTGATTTGAGTTGTTTTTCGGTTGCGTTGTCGGATGCCAAGGATTAGTGTTTGGTGAGTGTGGATTTTGGGATAAAGGTGAAGGGATTTTAGGACAGACGTCGGGAAGAAAGAAAACCTGATGGGATAAAAGCGTTCGTAATTAGTGCGGAAGGGGAGCAACAGAAGACTAAACCTGGGCGCCTTAGGTGACTTGGGGACCAGTCATGGAAAGTTTGTCTGCAAAAGTAGAGGTCTCTGGGACGCGGAGACCTTTAATAATGAGGGAGCTAAGATCTGGTCAGAAACTGAGTGAATTTGCGGGAGAACAGCATCCAGACGTCCTGGAGACAGATTGAGTTCCGGCTCCCCTTCCTCCCGCTTCAGTAAGCTTCGATTTCCTCGTTTGTAAAATAAAAGATAATAGCAGTACTTCAGAAAGTAGTTATGCGAGTAAATGCAACATTTTTCGGGACGGGTTTGTGGCCAGTACGTAGAGTGTTTGCTTAGCGTGACCGTGGCCTTGAATTCGACCTCTTACACCTCCAAAAAAGAAACCCACTAATTTTTTTTTTTTTTTTAGTTTTTCGAGACAGGGTTTCTCTGTGGCTTTGGAGCCTGTCCTGGAACTAGCTCTGTAGACCAGGCTGGTCTCAAACTCACAGAGATCCGCCTGTCTCTGCCTCGCGAGTGCTGGGATTAAAGGCGTGCGCCACCACCGCCTGGCCCCACTAATTCTTTTTTTTTTTTTTTTTGAGACAGGGTTTCTCTGTGGCTTTGGAGCCTGTCCTGGAACTAGCTCTGTAGACCAGGCTGGCCTCGAACTCACAGAGATCCGCCTGCCTCTGCCTCCCGAGTGCTGGGATTAAAGGCGTCCACCGCCCGGCCCCACTAATTCTTATATAACTAGAGGCATTGCTGCCTTGGAAGGTAGTGTGTTAAGATGACTCTGTCTGCCGAGAAGACTGGTTATCATAGTAGAACTTTAAATACAACCACTTTTCAGTGAAAACATTTGTTTTTGATTTTTTAAAAAGATTGATTTATTATGTATATGATTTCTTACCTGTGCATACCTGCTTGCCAGAAGATGACACCAGATCTCATTATAGATGGTTGTGAGCCACCATGAGGTTGCCGGGAATTGAACTCTAGCCCTCTAGGAGGGCAACCAGTGCTCTTCACCTCTGAGCCATCTATCTCTCCAGCCCCTGTTTTTGACTTTTTGTTTATTTCTGCTTTTTGAGATGGGATCTTACTCTGCAGCCCAGATGGGCTTGGAATTAGCTATGTATACCAGACTGGTCTCATGGCAGTACTCCTGTCCACGCAGCCTTCCAAGTGCTGAAGAACAAGTGTATAAGCTGTGGTTGTTAGGTCGTTCTGACAGATCATTTGTGTGTGTGTGTGTGTGTGTGTGTGTGTGTGTGTGTGTGTGTG
>JABTXL010012322.1:3802795-3857840 GCA_025134845.1 Neodon shergylaensis | reverse complement strand
TGTGTGTGTGTGTGTGTGTGTGTGTGTGTGTGTGTGTGTGTGTGATTCTAAGACAGGGTTTCTCTGTGTAACAGAGTCTTGGAACTCTCTTTGTGGACCAGGCTGGCTTTAAACTCACCAGAGATCGCCTGCCTCTGCCTCCCAAGTGCTGGGATTAAAGGTGTGCACTGTAACTGCCCAGCTTGACAAATCATTTTGTGGGTTTTTGTTGTTGTTTATTTGAGACAAGGCCTTGCTCTGTAGCCTAGGCTTGCCTGGAACTTAACTCTGTACTCTAGACTGCTCTCAGTTTTTGGGCGATCTCCCCACTACTAGGTTTTACTGATACAAGCCACCACAGTTGACTTGCTAGATCATTTTGAGTGGAAAAAAGTCAGGAAAGAGATAAAGGAAATAGTATTTAAGATCAATTTTGCGTATAGATAGAGAATAGTCTTGGTTAAGTAAATTTACTAGAATTGCGGAGGAGATATACTTAAGATTCCAGGAAGCTCATGATCAAAAGCATAGAACGAAGAACATTATGCGGGTCTGGCATGGTGTACAGGCTTTTAATCCCAGGTCTCAGGAGGTAGAGGCAGGCGGATCTCTATGCATTTTAGACCAACCTGGTTTACATAGTTCCAGGCCAGCCAAGGCTGCATAGTGAGATCCTGTCTCAAGAACAAACCAAAAAGAACATTTTGTAGAAACAGAATTTGTTTAGAGAAGGAGATAGAAATAAGTCAGGAGAGAGGTTTGAGTCTTAAATATAGACAGTTCTGAATTCTAGGCTTTATTTAATGTTTAAGGCTGAGCAATTTACAAGTCTTTGTTTTCTCTTGAGACAGGATATCTATCATCATGTAACTCTGGTTACGTAGGCTAGGTAGGAGAGTCAAGAAAAGGAGTGGCCTATCCTTCTCTTAAAATCATTAGACAGGGCCAGGAGAGATGCTTCAGTGCTTGAGAGCACTCCTGCTCTTCCCAGGGACCTGGGTTGGCTTCCCAGCAGCCACGTGACAACTCACAATTGTCTGGCCTCCTAGGGCACCAGGCATACATCTACCTAGTGCACAGACATACATGCAGTCAAAACAGCCATAAAATGAAATAAAATAGATATATTTGAAAAAAATTACTAGAGCAGCTTATATATACATATGGCTTAGCAGGTTAAGGTGCTTGCTGCTAGTCCTGACTACCTGCACTTGACCCTGATAGCTGAGTCGTGGAGGAAGAAAGCTTATTCCTTAGGTTGCCCTCCAACCTACAGACACACACAGACATAGACACACATACACAACACCTTGGCCTTTAATCCCAATTGGGAGGCAGAGACAAGCGGATCTCTTGAGTTCGAGGCCAGCCTGGACTACAGAGAGAGTTCCAGGACAGCAAGGGCTACATAGCTAGATCCTTTGTTTGTTTGTTTCTTTTTTTTAAATTTATTTTTCTTTTATGTCCATTGGTCCGTTGGTTTTTTTTTTTTTTTGATTTTCGAGACAGGGTTTCTCTGTAGCTTTTGGTTCCTGTCCTGGAACTAGCTCTGGTAGACCAGGCTGGCCTCGAACTCAGAGATCCGCCTGCCTCTGCCTCCCGAGTGCTGGGATTAAAGGCGTGCACCACCACCACCTGGCTGTCCATTGGTGTTTTCTCTACAGGTGTGTCTGTGTTAGAGTGTCAGGTCCCCTGGAACTGAAGTTACAGACAGGTGTGAGCTGCCATGTGGGTGCTGGGAATTGGACCCAGGTCCTCTGGAAGAGCAGTCAATGCTCTTAACCACTGAGCCATCTCTCCAACCCTAGCTAGATCCTTTCTCAAACCAACAAAATGAAAACAACAACAACAACAAAAATCCCACAAGGGTAAGACAGTTTGGTAGGCAAAGTGCCTGCCTTCCAAGCAGGAAGCCCAGGGGTTGGATCTTCAGCACCCGTGAAAAAGCCTTGCACAGCTGTTTATAATAGTAACCCCAGTGCTGGTCAACTGAAGAAGTGAGAGGGAAGGAGGGAAGGAAGCATTGGCGAATGTGCTTTTCTGAGAAAGGCAGATCCCCGAAACTTATTGGCTGGCTAGCCTATGTTGAAAGACCTTGTTTCAAATAATAATATGTGAACTCCAGATTCATTGAAAGACCTTGTTTCAAATAATAATGATGATGATGATGCTATAATAAGGCAGAGACTAGGGAGTTGGGTAAATAGCTAAGATCCCTTGTTAATTTGTAGACAACCTCAGTTTGTTTCCCCACACCTATATGGTGACTTACAGCCCTCTATTAACTCTAGTTCCAAGATATGTGATACCTTTTTCTGACCTCTTTGGGCACCAAGCACCCATGTGCTGCACATACATATATACATACACACGTACAGAAATACATTCATACACATAAAAATAAGATAAATCTTATAAAAGTTTTGGGAGCTGAAGAGATAGCTCGGTGATTAAGAGCATTGACTGCTCTTCCAGAGGACCTGGGTCCAATTCCCAGCACCCACATGGCAGCTCACACCTGTCTGTAACTTCAGTTCCAGGGGACCTGACACCCTAACACAGACACACCTGTAGACAAAACACCAATGGACATAAAAGAAAAAGAAATAAAAAATATTTGAAAAAAGTTTTTTTTTCTTCTTTAATTACAAGTTGGAGAAGCAGTTAATATACCTAGTGTTGGTCTAAATACTACATTCCCTTCGGGAGTCAAATACGGTAATGTTGAGGAGGGACCCAAGCTGTATAGCGCGTGTGTGTTGTGTGTGTTTGTGTATGTGTACATATGTGTGTGTGTATTTTTTTAAACTCTTCCTGGCCCTCATTATCAATTTTGTGTATTTGATAGGTGCAAGTAAGACAGAATGAACTTTACTCCGACACACACACCCGTCTGCAGAAAGTAAGATATTTGTTTGTTTTTAAGTAAACTAATCAATACTTCTATAGGTTTCATCCAGTCAGTGTAGGAGCTCCAGGGACAGCATACTTCCTAAACCTCAGTTCTCTGTTTTTTGTTTTGTTTTGTTTTTTGAGACAGGGTTTCTCTGTGTAGCTTTGGAGTCTGTCCTGGAACTAGCTCGCTCCTTAGACCAGGCTGGTCTTGAACTCTGCCTCCTGAGTGATGCATTTAAAGGCATTCACCACCACCACCCGATTTAATTCTCTATTCTTTTTTTTTCTTTTTTTTGCTACATAAAGTGTAAATCCCACTATTTTTCCAAGGTGTTTTCTTCTGTCTTTATGAAGCCACGTCTTCACATGGGCTTTGGTGGAGGTCGTGGTGCAGCATGAGCAGGTCTAAATCGTGGTGGGGTGTTCTGTCCTTTCGAGCTTCCCGAGATAGATTCCTGACTACCTTGCTTGAATAGCACAGCTCACACAGTAATGCAGCTTGACCTAGAGTTTGGGGAGCACATAAGTGTTATAGACACTTGCTTTGGATATGTCCCTGATGGCAGCTGCCTCTACGATGTTCCGAATGACGAACTTCTTAATGGCCTTGTCCTTGGGCACACACCAGGTGGGCGCAGTTAGTGTAGCGAATTGGTTGCACATGGCCGTGGCCCTTTTTGGCACGACCGTTGTTTCTCCTTTTTTTGGTCACCTTGGAGCCAAGTCCCTAGTTCTCTATTCTTATTCTGAATTTAGAGTTTAAAATAGTTTAATAGGGGCTGGAGAGATGGCTCAGAGGTTAAGAGCACTGGTTGCTCTTCCAGAGGTCCTGAGTTCAATTCCCAGCAACCGCATGTAATGAGATCTGGTGCCCTCTTCTGGCCTGCAGGCATACATGCAGACAGAATGCTGTATACATAATAAATAAATAAATAAATAAATCTTTAAAAAAATAAAATAAAATAGTTTAACAATGGTGGTGGCACACCTTTAATCCCAGGAGGCAGAGGATGGTGGGTCTCTTGAACTTGAGGCCAGCCTGGTCAGCATATTGAGTTCCAGGACAGCAAGAGCTACTTAGAGAGACCCCATCTCAATCAGAACAAAAACCTAGCCTCTCTGTGGAAATGCCAGGACTCATTGAGTGTGAGTGCTCTGAACTGTTGAATCTTTTTATCCAGCCCCATATATTGTAAATTTTAGAATGCCAAACTAGATTGGTTTTCATAGGAGGATTTCTACCCAGTTTCTCTTTTGAATTAACTATTGTTTGTTTGCTTGGTTCTTTTTACGGGGGAGGTGCTTGTTTTTAGATTTTCCTTTAGACAGAGTCACATTATGTGGCCCTGGCTGGCCTAGAACTTGCTACATTGATCAGGTTACAAGTGCTATATTTACAAGAGGATTTACTCCATGCTCTCTGATTTCACATAGAATAACAATTGCTTCCAAACGTGGTGTTGCTTCTGGCTTCAGTGAGCCCCATAGGTGGAAGAAAATGGCAGACTCAGTGGAGTCAACTCCGCTCCCTTCAATCGAGGATCGTCTGGCCGTCTTTTGCCCTTCGCAGGAGCTTCTGGAGTATTATCAGAAGAAGATGGCTAACTGTGAGGCAGAAAATGAGGAGCTGTTGAAGAAGTTAGACCTCTACAGAGAAGCCTGTGAAGGGCAGGTGAGGGGCGGGGGGCCCACTGACCAAGCTTTGCTCAATTGCTGAGCTCACAGTTTAATGAGAGATCCTGTCTCAAATAATAAGTTGGTGGCGCGATGGAAAAGGCACCCAACAACTTCTGGGTTACACATGTACCTCCATGCACAAGCACGCACACACAAGAGAACCGGTGAGACATACGGCATTCTTGGTGCTGGTGTGCGAAAGGAAGGCGTTGTCATCAGTGTGTGATCTCCAGTCACACTAGTCCTGTAGCTTTGTCCCTACCTCTTTCCCTCTTGCCCTTCCTCCTTCCTTCCTTCCTTTCAGTGCTAGAACCTAGGGCTTCCTGCCTGCTTGCCACCAGGCTGAACCTCCATCTCATTCTGTTGCTCTTTAGGTCAAATGGGTGCACAGCCTGGTGCTGCCACTTGAGTCTGTGCTGGTAAAGCTGTCAGGAATATTCCTACATAAGCTGACTCCTCCATATCCACTGAGGTTTCCTTTGAAACCCAATATGTTTTCAACTACTCTGTTGGGTTTTTTGCAGCATAAACTTGAATGGAATTTGCAGCAGAGGGAGGAAGAGATTGCTGAGTTGCAGAAAGCCCTGAGCGATATGCAGGTTTGCCTCTTCCAGGAGCGGGAACATGTTTTACGACTCTACTCAGAAAATGACCGACTAAGAATCAGGTACTGAACAGAAGGAGGGAAGTGTCAGAATTTTAACTCTGGGTTACACTTAAAATGATGACATCTATCTACCGGAGTTCTCTTTGGTTGTGTCCCCAGGAAGCAAGCTTTGAGGAGAGATTTACCTGAAAGGCAGTTACTAGGAGGGGTTCTTAGAAAAGATAGCAGTGGGAACATTAGAACTGTGATAGGGTGGTTACAGAGGCCAGCCCCACCGCAAGCTCCAGGACTCTGCTGGTCTTTCAAAGGCAGTGGATTCAGACTTCTGTGTCTTGGTATTGACCAGTTGTTGAGTACAGACTGCCCTCATGAAGAAGTCATAAACTTGGGAGAGAAAGCCTTTATCCACTCATAATGCCTTTAAAAATAACTTTATTTTCTTTATTATTGTGTATGTGGACCTGATAATTGTGTGTGGTGTACATAATGCAGCAGTGCTCAGTGTAGAGGTCAGAGGACAACCTTGGGTACTTGGTTTTCTCCTGCATGGCAAGTGCCTTTATCCCACTGAGCCAACTCACCAGCTCCCAGTTATTCTTTTTTTTTAAAGATTATTTATTTATTATGTATACAGTGTTCTGCTTGTACACCAGAAGAGGGCATCAGATCTAATTACTGATAGTTATGAGTCACCATGTGGTTGCTGGGAATTGAACTCAGGACCTTTGGAAGAGCAGTCAGTGCTCTTAACCTCTGAGCCATCTCTCCAGCACCCCTCCCCAGTGATTCTTGAAGAAGACATTAGTTCATGGGAGATGGCTATCATGAACAGATAGATACATTTGTGCAAAGTATTTCCGAAGGGGGAGGGAGACTTACTTTTTTTAATACTGTTATTTATTTGGCTTATTTGGGGTTGTTGTATGTTTTGTTTCAATATTGGGACTTGAACCTGGGGCCTCACACATTCTAGACAGGTATTCTACTGCTGAGTTTATACCCCCAGTAGTCCTTTTTATTTATTTATTTATTTTGTGATTTTTTTTTTTTTTTTTTTTTTTTTTTGGTTTTTCGAGACAGGGTTTCTCTGTGGCTTTGGAGCCTGTCTTGGAACTAGCTCTGTAGACCAGGCTGGTCTCGAACTCACAGAGATCCGTCTGCCTCTGCCTCCTGAGTGCTTATTTTGTGATTTTTATTTTATTTGCATGGTGTTTTTTTTTTTAAATATTTATTTATTTATTTATTATGTATATAACATTCTGTCTGTGTGTATGCCTGCAGTCCAGCAGAGAGCACCAGACCCCATTACAGATGGTTGTAAGCCACCATGTGGTTGCTGGGAATTGAACTCAGGACCTTTGGAAGAGCAGGCAATGCTCTTAACCACTGAGCCATCTCTCCAGCCCTCCCCCGTGTTTCTTTTTTTTTTTTTTTTTCTTGATTTTTTGAGACAGGGTTTTTCTGTGTGCACCACTGCCTGGCTCTCCTTCGTGTTTTCTTTAAGTTTAGGCACTGGATTAATTTTTCTTGGTTGGGGTGTATGTGTGCAAATGTGGGATGTATAGGATGAGTGTGTATGAGTGTGCAAATCAATGACTGACTACAGGTGTTTTCCTCGGTTCTCCATCATATTTTAAATATCTATTTATTTAAAAACCAAAATAAATAAACAAATAAAAATAATTTAGCCAGGGATGGTGGCACATGTCTTTAATATCAGCTCTTGGAGACAGTTCAAAATCAGCTTGGATTACAAAGTGAGTTCCTAGACAGTGAAACCGTGTCTCAAACAAAACAAAAAAAAGAATACTTAGCAAAATATTTTATGGGTATGAATGCTTTGTCTGTCTGTCTGTATGTGTGTGTGCAGAAACCAGAAAAGAGCATTGGATACCCTGGATCTGGGGTTACAGGTGGTCGTGAGCTCCTGGTGGATGCAGAGAATCAAACCTGGGAGTGTCTGCAGGAACAGTCGGTACTCTAACCACTGAGCATTTCTCAAGCCTTCAGTCTCATTTTGAGACAGGATGTCTCTCACAGAGCCTGAAACACTCCGATTCTGCTAGACTAGCTGGAGACAAGTTCTCCAGCATCCTTCTGTTCCCACCTCCCCAGACTGGGTTGGCAGGTGTGCACACTACCAAACTCACTTTTTACGAGGGTGCTGAGGATCAAACTCAAGTTGCCATGCAGTAGTTTTCCTGCTACGGCAGGCATCATCACAGCTTTTTGTTTGTTTGTTTGTTTGTTTTTAGACCAGATCTTGTCAAGGCTGGCCTAGAATTTCTTATTTACTTTCCCAGCACACTAGGATTACAAATGTGTGTCATCATGTCTGGTTGCCACATGTCTTATGCTTTGGAGATAATGTCCTGGCATGCCCTAAAATCTTTCCTGTGTTTTGTTCATGTGAAATAACCTAGCATGTCATCACTAGTAAATTTATTGTGTACTGCTAAACAGTAAAAGTCACCACCTACGGAGTGACTTTGAAGCATACTCTTGCCTACCTCTCTGTGCGTGAACTGCTTTCTTCTTCTGGGGTGGACAATAAGGCATTTACCCCATTAGTCTGTTCTAGCAAAGACACATCCAGCACTGAAAGTAGTTCTCCAGAATCCATTTTTTCTTATACAGGTCATACTGATGAATGAAATAGAGATTTTGTTTACCCTTCCTCTAGGATCTTTAATCTTTTTTTGTCATATTGACCAATAAGAAAGGCTGGTTTGAGAAGTTTCCCATTGGCTTACCTCAAAAGACAAAAACAAAACAAACAAACAAACAAAAAAAACTAACTTGGAAGTTGTGCCAACTACCAAGTGTGCACCTTCTAACTATACCCTGGAAACTGGGGCAATGCATCTGAAAATCTAGTAGACCTACTGTGAACTACATCTGAGCCAATTTGATTACTAGAATGGTCCCCTTATGCCTTGTGCCATGACGGTGCTTCAAGTTACCAGGTAACAGTGTCTTCTGAGATCCTGAATCCAGCAGTCCTTGAAATGCCTGGCTCCTGTATTTCCCCAGTGTGACTAGAAGAAATGGCCATCGGTCTTGTCTCCTGGGAGCTCAGGCTCTTCTTCAGTTTATCATCTAGAAAATTGGATTTTTATGTCATCTTGCTGGCCTAAAACTTGCTGCGTAGACCAAGCTGACCTCCAG
Source organism: Neodon shergylaensis (assembly GCA_025134845.1). Taxonomy (NCBI): domain Eukaryota; kingdom Metazoa; phylum Chordata; class Mammalia; order Rodentia; family Cricetidae; genus Neodon; species Neodon shergylaensis. Next base: position 3,849,514 of record JABTXL010012322.1, on the reverse strand, counting down.
CTCACAGAGCTATTTTATCTGTCTCTGCTTCCCCAGTACTGGGATGAAAGGCTTGCACCACCATGCCTGGTGTAATTTTTTTTTTGGTTCGTTTGTTTATTTTGTTTCTTACTGTGATGTGGATGTGAGAGAGAAGCATGCAAGCAGGCCCACGTGTGCCATGATATATGTGCATTTGTGCCGGTCAGGAGACAACTATTGAATCAATTCTCTCCTTTTACCATAGGTTTCAGGGAATGAACTCAGATGTCAAGTTTGTACCGGGAGCTCAGTAACTTAGTCCTTGTTCTGGCTAAAGACTATGGATTTTTGTTCATGTTTTTCGTTTTATTTTGGAGGAGAACAGTGGTACAGCCCTCAGTCTCATTTCTTTCTTGGTTTTTCTAATTGTTTAAACTATCCCCACTGCTCCCCTCAGGAACAGGATGTTCTACAAATCACCCCTCTGTCCCTAGCCCTGAAGAAATCCCTTTTCAGAGTTTATTTCCTTGGACTGTTCCTGACATTAACTGTGTCGGCTTGGGTGCCTTGGGATACAAACTGCACAGTGAAGACCTTCCAGAATGTTTGTGGGGAGCCTTCTAAGGAGAAGCACATCTGAAGAAATAAGGGGAGTCTGGTTGGGCAGATGGGGAACTTCAACTGTGATTTGGTTTTAGCAGGTCCCAGCCAACACCCTGGGGGCTCTGAAGCTGAATGGCTTTTCAGAGCCATCTGAATTGAGGCAAAGAGAATGGATTCTTTTTTGTTTGTTTTGTTTTGTCCCCCCTCCCCCAGAGGGTTTCTCTATAGCTTTAGAGCCTGTCCTGGAACTTACTCTGTAGACCAGGCTGACCTCGAAGTCACAAAGATCCACCTGCTTCTACCTCCCAAGGGCTGGGATTAAAGGTGTGTGCCACTACTGGAACAGGAGTTAGAGACAGCTGTGAGCTGCCATGTGGGCACTGAACCCTGGTCTTCCCGAAGAGCAACCAGTGCTCTTAACCACTGAACCATCTCTCCAGCCTGGTTATAATAATTTTTAAAACATCAGAAGCTGGGAATATAACTTAGTTATAGAGTGTTTAAGCAGTGTCTTAGTTAGGGTTTCTATTGCTGTGAAGAGACACCATGACCATGGCAACTCTTATAAAGGAAACATTTAATTGGGGTGGCTCACTTACATTTTGTATTAAGGCTCTGGTTCAAGCCAGGAGGTGGTGGCGCATGCCTTTAATCCCAGCACTCGGGAGGCAGAGACAGGCGATCTCTGTGAGTTCGAGGCCAGCCTGATCTACAAGAGCTAGTTCCAGGACAGGCTCCAAAACCACAGAGAAACCCTGTGTTGAAAACAAACAAAATCCAGCAACAACAAAAACCAAAGAAAACCACAAAGCCCTGGTTCAGTCCCCAGCAGTGCAAAAACTGATAAACTGGATTTGATAGCATAGGCCTGTTATGACAAGCTCAAGTCCAACCTGGGATATCTGAGGCTATCTCAGAAAAAAAAAAAAAGAAAGGAAATCTATCTTTTGAATCCTGATTTTTGTTGTTATGTTGTTGGGTTTGCAGTTTTGTTTTGTGTGTGTGTGTGTTTTAGATTACTATGTAATCCTGGAACTCACTTTTATAAACCAAGCTAGCCTCAAACTCACAAAGACCAGTCTTTGCTTCCTGAGTGCTGGGATTAAAGGTGTGCACCACCATCATCCAACCAGAAGGGAAATCTTTTAAATAGAAATAGTTACTTACCTGGGGTATATAATGTCTACTTTTTATGAGAATTACAGGGAACTGGAAGACAAGAAAAAGATTCAGAATCTATTAGCTCTTGTGGGCACAGACACCGGTGAAGTGACCTATTTTTATAAGGAGCCTCCCCACAAAGTAAGTAATAATTGCTGCTATGGTTTGATGAATAAGACCTTTTTTTTTTTTTTTTTTTTTTTGGTTTTTCGAGACAGGGTTTCACTGTGGCTTTGGAGCCTGTCCTGGAACTAGCTCTGTAGACCAGGCTGGTCTCGAACTCACAGAGATCCGCCTGCCTCTGCCTCCCGAGTGCTGGGATTAAAGGCGTGCGCCACCACCGCCCGGCTGATGAATAAGACCTTTAAGAGACACAGCTGACCATTTCTACTTGTTAGAGATGCCACTTGGAGAGTAGCCCTGGAGTTAGCCAGCCAGTATCTACCGGAGGTGTAAAGTGTTTTTCTGCAAAAACCTTTTGAAGAATTTTATTTTTTCACTATTAAGAAACCATACTAGGGGACTGGGGAAATGGCTCAGAAGTTAAGAGCATTTGCTGCTCTTCCAGAGGTCCTGAGTTCAATTTCCCAGCATGCACATAGTGGCTCACAACCTTCTATAACAGGATCGATGTTCTCTTCTGGCCTGAAGGCTTATATACAGGCAGGACACTGTCTGTAATAAAGAAACCATATTGTGGGGTGGTGGTGTATCCTTTTAATCCCAAGACTTGAAAGGCAGAGGCAGGTAGATCTCTCTGAGTTTGAGGCCAGCCTGGTCTACAGAATTAGTTCCAGACAGCCAAGCTACACAGAGAAACCCTGTCTCAAAAACAAAACACCCCAAGAAGCCTGTGAAGAGCTGGAGAGATGACTCAGCAGTTAAGAACACATGCTAAGAGCTGGAGAGATGACTCAGCAGTTAAAAACACATGCTAAGAGCTGGAGAGATGACTCAGCAGTTAAGAACACATGCCAAGAGCTAGAGAGATGATGACTCAGCAGTTAAGAACACATGCTAAGAGCTGGAGAGATGACTCAGCAGTTAAGAACACATGCCAAGAGCTGGAGAGATGACTCAGCAGTTAAGAATACATGCTAAGAGCTTTTCCATCTTCCTCTCGGAGAGGCAGCTTCGCTTCTGCCTCTCTCCCACTTCTCTGCTTCCCCCTTCTCTGTCTCTTTCTCCTTCTCTCTCTCTCTCTCTCTCTCTCCCTCTCCCTCTGTCCCCCCTTCACCCTTCCTCCTCCATAACCCCCTGAATAAACATTCAACCTCAAAAAAAAAAAAGAAAGAAAAAGAAAAGAATACATGCTAAGAGCCGGAGAGATGACTCAGCAGTTAAGAATACATGCTAAGAGCTGGAGAGATGACTCAGCAGTTAAGAACACATGCCAAGAGCTGGAGAGATGACTCAGCAGTTAAGAACACATGCCAAGCTGGGCAGTGGTGGCGCACGCCTTTAATTCCAGCACTTGAGAGGCAGAGACGGGAATCTCTGTGTTTGAGGCCATCCTGGTCTACAGAGCGAGTTCCAGGAGAGGCTCCAAAGCTACAGAGAAACCCTGTCTGGAAAAATGAAACTAAAAAAGAACACATGCTGTTATTCCAGAGGACCCAGGTTTGATTCCTAGCACCCACATGGCAGCTCACAACCATCTGTTACTCTAGTTCCAGGGGATCAGACACACTCTTAGATGTGAAGGAAATCTGTGAATACTCTCTCAAGGTATAACACATTTCCAGTGTAAAATGAGCCAAATAGTTAGTCCCACATGTCATTTCAGGGGGCTGTCACCTTATTGGGGACCTGAATTTTAAATTATGCTTTCGTGTTTAGTTCTTTATCAGTGCTACTAAACTTGGTACTTTTTTTTTTTTCGGTAACAGGATTTCTCTGTGTGGCCCTGGTTGTCCTAGAACTTTCTCTGTAGACTAGGTGTCTTACATTTTCTTCTTTAAACAAGAATATTTGCTCTTCAAAATAGGGATTGTGAAGATCGTTAGAAATATAATTAAAGCATCATAATTTTGAAAACTCAGAATTCCTGTTGTCCCTGATTTTATTATTTTTGGTTTTCAGTTTTTTGAGACAGGGTTTTTCTGTGTAGTCCTGAATGTCCTGGAACTCACTCTGTAGAACAGGCTGGCTTTGAACTAACTCAGAGAGACCTCTCTGCCTCTGAAGTGTGGGTTTAAAAGCATGTGCCACTACTACCTGGCCTGTCCCTGATTCTTAAGGAGTAGCCTGACAGGAATTTGAAAACACTCAGAAATGTGTTTATTTGTTTTCATTGTATGTTTTAATTCCAAATTAAAGCATTATTGATAAATATATGTATACTTTTTTGATAAAGAAAAAAATGAAACTTAAAACCTAGGGTTGGGCCATATCTCAGTGGCAGAGTTTTTGCCTAGTGAGTGAGGCTCTTGGGTCATCCCCAGCACTACACAGAGAAGGACAAAAAGACTAAAGCTTAGAGGGACAGATGTTTTTGCTGATATTAGAGAAAAAAGCAGAGGTAGTCTTTGAAGAAGAGATTTCAGCACTTAATTTTTTTAAACTTTTTATATTAATTATAAATTAATAGTAATATTTATCAAAGACACAGGGGGTGAGACACACTTTAAACCCAGCACTTGGGAAGCAGAGGCAGTAGGATGTCTGTGAGTTTGAAGCTAGCCTGATCTACAGAACAAGTTCCAGGATAGCCAAAGCTATATAGAGAAACCCTGTTTTGCAAGGGGGACTGAACGGGATGGGACAAGGTCTAAATAGATAGCCCAAGCAAGTCTGGACCTTAGTAGGCACCCTGGTCTGGCCTCAGACTTATCACCTGCCTGCCTCAGCCACCCAGATATGAAGATCGTGGGGTCACACCACCTTGCTTGGCTGCCTTTTCACTTTTGTAAAAAATGTCTCTGTAGCATTATCACGTTTATCTATTGTGCATATTTTTACTATTAATGTCCTTACCAAAGAGCACCTTGTTTGTCGTATTTTTATCTTTTGCTTTTTTGAGAAAGGATTTCTTTGTGTAACAGCTCTCTCTGGCTGTCCTGGAATTCACTTTGTGGACCAGGCTGGTCTTGAACTCTCAGCGATCTGTCTGCCTCTGCCTCTGCCTCCCAAGTGCTGCGATTAAAGGTGTGCACCACCATGCCTTCCTCACAGAATACTTTTCAAAATAGAATTAATAAAAGTAGGGCTGGAGAGATGGCTCAGTGGTTAAGAGCATTGCCTGCTCTTCCAAAGGTTCTGAGTTCGGTTCCTGGCAACCGCATGGTGGCTCACAACCATCTGTAATGAGGTCTGGTGCCCTCTTCTGACCTGCAGACATATACACAGACAGAATATTGTATATATAATAAATAAATAAATATTTAAAAAAATTAATAAAAGTAGCCTTTTGGTTTTATTTGTTGTTAATTAGTTTGCATTAACATTGAATTTTATCAAAAAAATTACTACTTTGTCCATGTTGCCTCTTGTATAAATGTAATGTGTTTACATGACTATATCAGTTTTGAGCAATTTCACTTATAAATGTTGGATCTGTAGAACTAAGGCTAAAAACTGCAATTTCACACATATTGAGACTGTTTCTGTACCTTTTTTTTTTTTCTTCTTTAGGTAAGCATTCTCCAGAAGACTATCCAGGCTGCCGATGTATGTGAACAGTATGGGCCTTCCGCTTTCAAATCAGGTGATCATTGTTCTAGAAATTTTTACCAATATCGAATTGAAAATCCCAGTGCAAGCAATTAGAAAACTTTCCCTACTAGGTAGAAATTGTCATGTTTGTAATGTTGCCTCTGGCAGTCTAATTCCATACATGTCTAGAAGTATGCAGAGAATGAATTATTGTTTAATGCAAGGTGTTTTTTTTTAATTTATTTATTTATTATGTATACCGTGTTCTGTCTGTCTGTATGCTTGCTGGCCAGAAGCACGCACCAGATCTCATTACAGATGGCTGTGAGCCACCATGTGGTTGCTGGGAATTGAACTCAGGACCTCTGGAAGAACAGTCAGTGCTCTTAACCTCTGAGCCATCTCTCCAGCATGCAAGGTGTTTTTGTTATTGTGTGTGTGTGTGTGTGTGTATAGGGAGGGATGTGTGTATGGGTGTGCATTTGTGTGGATGCCAGAGGTCTGTCAGGGGCCTTCAGAGCTTCTCTCCCACTGAGCCTGGAGTCACTGATTCGGCTAGATTGGCTGTCCAGTGAGCTTTAGGGATCCTCTTGCTTCTTCCTCTCTGGTGTTGGGGTAACAGGTGTGTGGACCTGGGTTCTTACATGGGTGCTGAGGATCTCAACTCAGGTCGCCTTGCTTACACAACAGGTAATTTACTGACTGAACCAGCTCCCCAGCTCCTTAGTACAAGTTTCTTTTGCTTTTTAAAAAATACATTCTTCTTTTTTTTTAAGATTTATTTATTTATTATGTATACAATGTTCTGTCTGCTTGTATGCCTGCAGGTCAGTAGAGGAAGTGGGCACCAGATCTCATTAAGATGGCTGTGAGCCACCATGTGATTGCTGGGAATTGAACTCAGGACCTCTGGAAGAACAACCAATGCTCTTAACCATTAAGCCATCTCTCCAGCACCCTAAAAAATACATTCTTATTAATTAACTTGACAGTTACATGTGTTTGTAGAATGCACTGGGGCACTGTAATGTGTATACATTGTGTTAATGATCACAGTAGCCATCACTTTTTGTAGGAACTATGTATCTGCTTCTAGCTGTTTTCATACGTAGAGTTGTCAGCCATAGGCACACTATTGTGCCAGAGAGCATTAAAAGTTACTCCAGCTGTCTAGCTGGACCTGTGCCCCATTGGCTATCCCCTCTCACCTCCCCTCCTCTGTGCCTTCCCAGGCTCTAGTGACCTCATTCAGTTTTTGTTGTTTGTTACCCTTTCTTTTGAAAATTGTGTGGTATGTCATAACCAAAGTGTTTAAATTGGACTTGTACTAAGAAAATATTCACAGCTCCAGAGGAGCATTCTGCCAAAAGACGAATACAATTACCCAGGTGAAATGCTGCAGAATTCCCTCAGGAGATTCCTGCCTGGGTATCAAGCACTGCAGGTCTCGAGTGCGTTTCTTTTCCTTCCCTTCCTTCTCCTGCAGGTAAAGGAAACTGAACTTGAGCAGCAGAAAGAAGAGTTGGGCAGAGTTTTTGATGGACTTTTGTTTTCTATTTTAGATCCTAAAGTAAGCAAAAAAAGAGCAACACTAAAAGAAAAGGAAGACATATCTGAGCGTTACCAGAGGGAGGTGCAAACACTCATCCTGCAGGTGATGCACTTGTCTTGACAGACCAAAGTGGTTTCTCTCCACACATTTGGCTGTGTGTAATGCACTTTACTATTGTACTAGAACTATCTCTTTGCACTTGAATTGCATTCAGGCATCCGTGGGCAAGGAACATTGAGATTATTCTTAATGTTTAAGCCTCCCAAGAAAAATTCGAAATAGTTTTTGTTGTTGTTTTGTTCTGTTTTGTTTTGAGATAGGATCTGTCTACACAGTTCTGGCTGTCCTGGAGCTCACTATGTAGACCAGGCTGGCCTCAAATTTAGAGATGTACTTGCCTCTGGGATTAAAGACATGCATCACCACACCTGGTTTAGAGATAGTTTTCATCTAGAATTAAATATGAACCTAATGTAGGAGAAAAAGCCCTACATAGTGGTGTACTCCTGTAATCCTAGCACTTAGGAGCTGAGGCAGGAGGTTTACCATACATTTGAGGCCTGCTGGGCTCTATGTAAGAAACACCAGGCCAATGAGGGCTACCTAGCAAAACCCTATCTCTATATATCCCCACTCCTCTAAGAGAGAGGATGTGGGAACAAGGAATGTTGTTGTTATGGGGTACCTGAAGAGTAAAACTCCTTAGATGCCTGAATAAATCATATGGAGTCTTTGGTCATTGCCTCCAATTTCTTGGAGTTTTTAAAAGTAAAAACCGCAATTGTGACATAAACAGACAGGCAGTGTGGACATCTGCAGCAAGCAGATGTTTATAGGAGTAGGAATATAGCAGGTAAGTGGTCAGGCAGGTCTCATAACCTTCAGGTCAGGGATACATTATATAGCATTTGTGGCTGGTCCAGAGACTAGTTTATACTAAGAATGTATGATTGATTAGACCAGTTTTAGCTCTTAAAGTATTCTGAGGAATACTTTCGCAAGATGGTATAACTATAGTTCAGTAGTCCATTACACTGCCTCTGGCAGCCTCATACCATACAGATCTGGAACTATACAAAGGTTTTTTTTTTTTAATTATTGTATGTGTATGTGATCACATGGTTGCATTGTGCATGGTGTATATTGGGAAGGGGAGAATAGTAATTCATGCCCTAGAGGAGATGTGAGTTTCTCAAGAGAGAATAGCCTCATAGCACTTATACCTTAAAATCATTATTGTCTGTGTGAACATTCTAGAATGCTTCTGGCAACCTTTAGTTCACATGCTAAGCCCTAGCTAACAAAACCATCCTAAAGTAAGAATTGCTATTTGTTTTGTTCTGCCTTTGCATCAAGGTCTCATCTTACAGCCCTGGCTGGTCTGGAACTTGCTATGTAGACCAGGCTGACTCAAAACCTCAAACTCACAGAGATCCTCCTGCCTCTGCCTCCAGAATATTGAGATTAAAGATGTATGCTGGAATTTACTTTGTGATTGGCCTAAGGAATATAGAGAGAGTAGCATAGAGAAGTTTGTCTGTATGACAAATCAACATTTGAGGTTATAATTATTTGTTTAATGAATATGTTTTACAATCTAGGAAAATAAGTCATTATCTTACTACTGGGTATAAAGAGATTTTTCTTTGGGCTGCTAGCTCAGAAAAAAAAAAGTCATGGAGAGTTATTAATTATAAAAGCTTGGCCCTGCCAGGCAGTGGTGACACACGCTTTTAATCCCAGCACTCGGGAGGCAGAGGCAGGCGGATCTCTGTGAGTTCGAGACCAGCCTGGTCTACAAGAGCTAGTTCCAGGACAGGCTCCAAAACCACAGAGAAACCCTGTCTCGAAAAACCAAAAAAAATAAAAAAATAAAAAAGAAACGTTCAGAACAGAAAATCTACATTCTTTCGTGGACAGGCAAATCTCAGTGAGTTCAAGGCCAGCCTGGTCTATAAAGTGAGTTCCAGGACAAGCAGGAATGTTATACAGAGAAACCCTGTCTTGGAAAACGAAAATAAACAAACAAACAAATAAATAAATAGAATATATATTAAAAGAAAAAGTCCTGGGCTGGCAACACATGTTTGTAATCCCACTGGGGGAGTGGGGACAGGGCGGTCCCTGGAACTCACTAACTATTCAGCTTGGTGAGCTCAAGGGTCAGTGAGTTTCTTAAAACCATGTTTTAAGAGATAAGGAGGTGGGGAGTGATTGAATGGGACACTTTACTCACTCACATGTTTACATGCAGGTATGCACACAGCACAGGCATGTACAATACACCTACACATAGAATCAAAACAGACTTTTCTGTTTTGCCACTGTTGGGGTTTTGTTGTTTTTTTTTTTTCCTCACCCATTTACTTTGTTTAAGAAGGACTCACCTTCAGAGATATGAAGTAGTAGAAGCAGGCGTGGATAACTTACTCATTCTTCTTGGCCCATGTAGGTGGAAGCACTTCAGGCACAGCTGGAAGAGCAGGCAAAACTTTCTAGAGAACAAGTTGAAGGGCTCATGGAGGATAGACGGATTCGAATTGAGGAGATACAAGTTCAGCACCAGAGAAATCAAGATAAAGTCAAAGAGCTGACCAAAAGGTGAGGACTCAAGAATTATGGTCCTAACAGGTGTCCTGTTTTTCTGAATGGCTTAAGAGGTGGCTCTGTTGTTAAGAGCACTTACTGTTCTTGCAAAGGACCTGGATTTGGTTCCCAGCATGCACATCAAGACATCAGGTGACGCACAGCTGTCAGGGAACAACCTCTACAAAAAGTACCTCGTTTTTGAACCTCCACACACAACTCTGTAACTCCAGTTCCAGGGAAATCTAGCACCTCTGGCCTCCAGAAGTGTTCATTAAGTACATTGTGCAGGTAAACTCACACAGGTTAACACTGTGCACGTTTAAAGTTAATAGTTCTTTAGCTAGGTATGTAGCTCAGTGGTAGTGGCCTGGCATCCCCTGTATTGAGCCATGGTTTCATTCTCCAGTATCAAGAAGAAGAGAAAAAGTGAGGTGGAGAGTGAGGCTGGAGAGATGGCTCAGCAATTAAGAGCAGTGACTGCTCTTCCAGAAGATCCAGGGTTCAATTCCCAGCACCCACATGACAGCTCACAACTGTCTGTAACTCCAGTTCTAGGGGATCTGACACCCTCACACAGACATACATGCAGGCAAAACATCAATGCACATAAAATAAAAATAAATTATTGAAAAGAGAAGATTAATAGTTATGGGGATGGAGAGATAGGCTCAGCAATTAAGAGTCCCCCAGTTCAATTCCTGGCACCTATACCCTCAGCTCCTCCCATGTTGCTTTATTTCAGTTTGTGCTTCAGTCAAACTAATAATTTAAGGAACAACTGTTTTTAGTAAGCACGTCACTAAACAATAGTAATCACTGAACTGAAGACTTACTCAGATGAAATCCACGTTTCCATGACTAATGTTTACTAATGATTAGTCTGCCTCCCTCCCTCCCTCCCTCCCTTCCTCCCTCCCTTCCTTCCTTTTTTCCTTCCTTTCTTTTTGGTTTTTTGAGACAGGGTTTCTCTGTTTAACAGCTCAGCCTCTCCTGGAACTCTTTGTAGATCAGGCTGGCCTTGAACTCACAGTGATCCACCTGCCTTCTGCCTTTGCCTCCCAAGTGCTGGAATTAAAGGCATGTGCTACCAAATCGCCCCGCTAGTGTGCCCGAATAACGTGTGATTTTTATATTAGTTTTCCCGTATGTAACTAGCCATCTTAAGTATTGTACAGACCTGATCAGGCTCACGATCAGTCCTTTCATTAGATGAATCATCCTAAGATATATTAAGGAGCCTGAAACCCTAAGCTGATAATGACTGTCCTTTGAGTATTACTTTTTTTTTCTTTTGCTGATACTTTATTTATTTTCTGCAAAGTTTGATATTGCACCTAGAACCATACACAGGCTAGGCAAGTGTTCTTGTATGTGAGCACATCATCAGTCCAGCTGTGATATTTTAAATGTTTTTTAGCATTCATTATGCAAATATTTATAGAATATAAAAATTGGTTTATTAATTATACATAATAATGTATTTCATTCTGACATTTTCATTCATGTACATAATATGTTTTGATCATATTCTCACCTTTTCTTTCTCTTGTCCCCCTCCTCCTCCTTAATCTGGATACTTTCAAAAAAGTTTGTGATTGTGAACATAAAACTTTCCTAAGTGCCCTGTAAAAGGCTTAGGAAAGAGCTAGTGTTTGATCAGTAGGAAGTGGTTACTTTACGGTAGTTAATGCTCTTGCAGGCAATTGCATCTCTTGTCACTTATTTAAAAACACTATGAAGAGAAGTCACGTCATAAAACAGAACTCCTACGGGAGATTTATTGGAAGAGGAAAGAGAAGGTGCAGAAAAGGGAGCAGAGAAGGGGACAAAGGCCGATCCATGGGACAAGACTTGCAGAAAAGAGAGAGAGACAGACTGTTGTAATACGAGGCGGCGGGGCTGCGTCCCCAGCACCCCGGCCGCCTGGCTAGCTTATGCCCCGAAATAACAACACACAAACTGTATTCATTTAAACACTGCTTGGCCCATTTCTATCTAGCCTCTTCTAGGCTAATTCTCTCATATTAATTTAGCCCATTTCTAATCATCTGTGTAGCACAGCTAGGTGCGCTTACCAGGAAGATTCTAGCCTACGTCCATCCTGGGTCGGAGCTTCATCGCGTGTCTGGCTCTGAGAGGAGCTATGGAGTCTGTGTGAGGAGTCTGGCGTCTCTGTTCCAGAGAGCAGAGCTGTCAAGTCTGAGCTCACTTCCTCTTCCTCCCAGCATTCCATTCTGTTTACTCCTCCCACCTATGTTTTAACCTATGAGGGCCAAGCAGTTCCTTTATTACTTAACCAATGAAATCAACAGATTGATATGACACTCCTACATCAACAGACAGACAGACAGACAGAGAAAGACGTATATGTGAGGTAGGCAAGGCCTACCTTTTAAAAGGGAATGTGCACAGGAGGTGCTCTTAGTGGCTACCACTGAGGACGTATCCTGTCAGGACCCCAGGGGCTGGCCAGTACAGATGCCTGAGTATAACAGCATCATTTACTGTAGCACTTTTCTAGATGTTGGTGTTAACCCAATAAAGTTGCCAATTTCTGAAGACATTCTTTTTTTAGAGATACAAACATCATGTTTTTATTCCTAGTATCAAGAACAGTCATCAGGACTAGCCAATGCTTTTGTATTTCTAGTAGATGGTATTATCCTTGTTCTGCTGGCAAGGAAAAAGTCCAGCTATCTTTTGCTCAGGAAAAATATGTATATTGACATTCAAAATCTGACATAGTATATAAGCAAATATTGAATTATAAGACAGGACAGATTAAAACTGATGTAGGATTTAGAGAACAGAAAAATTAAAATGGACTAAAGCATTGACATAACTTCATAGAGAAATTGATCTCAAGAAAAGGATGAGAATTCACCTGGGTGTGGTGGTGTATGCCTGTAATACTACCACTCAAGAAGTTGGGGCACGGGGACTGGAGAGATGGCTCAGAGGTTAATAGCATTGCCTGCTCTTCCAAAGGTCCTGAGTTCAATTCCCAGCAACTACATGGTGGCTCACAACCATCTGTAATGGTGTCTGGTGCCCTCTTCTGGCCTGCAGGCATACACACAGACAAAATATTGTATGCATAATAAATATTTAACAACAAAAAAAAAAAGAAGTTGGGGCAGGAAGATTGAAATTCAAGGGTAGCTTAGACAATTTAGCAAGTCCCTAAGAAAAAAATAAAAGATAAACATTTAAAGAGGGGAGAGGGCTGAGGATCTGGTAGAGCACTGCCCCCGCTCCCCAAAATGAAGATTTTGGTGTAGGGCCGGGCGGTGGTGGCGCACGCCTTTAATCCCAGCACTCGGGAGGCAGAGGCAGGTGAATCTCTGTGAGTTCGAGACCAGCCTGGTCTACAAGAGCTAGTTCCAGGACAGGCTCCAAAACCACAGAGAAAAACCAAAAAAAAAAAAAAAAAAAAAGATTTTGGTGTAGGGCCTTGACACACGGAGGATAGCATAAACAAAGTGAAGCTGTCTCTGATCCTTAAGAAACGGGGGACTAAGCCGGGTGGTGGTGGCGCACGCCTGTAATCCCAGCACTCAGGAGGCAGAGGCAGGCAGATCTCTGTGAGTTCAAGGTCAGCCTGGTCTACAAAGGGAGTTCCAGGACAGGCTCCAAAGCTACAGAGAAACCCTGTCTCGAAAAACCAAAAAAAAAAAAAGAAAAGAAAAAAAAAGAAACGGGAGACTGGAGAGATGGCTCATTGGTTAAGAGCACTGGCTGCTCTTCCAGAGGTCCTGGGTTCAATTCCCAGAAACCACATGGTGACTTACAGCCATCTATAGTGGGATCTGATGCCCAGTTCTGGCATAAAGTCATACATGCAGATAGAGCATTCATATACATAAAATAAATACATAAACCTTTAAAAAGTAATAAAGACCTGGAGTTAGTGCTCAGTCAGAGTACCGTGGCGCAGGTCTTCCTTGTGTCGCTTCTCGGGACGATGTGTACACTGTTGGTCATCTTTCTAACCCAAGCCCTCAAATTAGCCCTCAGAAAGCTTTCTGCAGACGCAAGTCTGCGGACCAGGGACCGTGGTAGGCACAAGACACTGCCTAAGAAAGCATGTGAGCCTGTCAGTGATCAGACTGTGTGCCTTTTTAAAGCTGCCGCTGTTCAGGAGTTTATATTGTCCAATTTTTAAAGAAGCTGTACTTCTCTTTTGGATTAGCCTTGTATTTCAGATACGCAGTGTGAGCATCTTCATGCTCGGGGTTGTTCTTGTTTTCATAGCCTCCATCACACCCAAGAACTGCTCTATGAGAGCACCAAAGACTTTCTACAACTAAGATTTGAGAACCAAAGTAAAGAGAAGGTGTGGATGCTTGAAAAAGACCACTTGCTGTCAAAGATTAAGCAGTACAGAGTGCAATGTAAGAAGAAAGAAGATAAGCTCGGAAAAGCTATTCCAGTTTTCCATGAGAGTCATCATACTCAGAATGAGTATATTAAGGTAATGTGGTTTTCCTCGAAGAGTTGAAAAGCTCAGAATTCCTTGGGGCTGGAGTTGAGGTTTGGTTAGTAGAATGCTTACATAGCATGCAGAGACCTGGGGTTTTTTTGGTTTTTTTTTGTTTTTGGTTTTTCGAGACAGGGTTTCTCTGTGGCTTTGGAGCCTGTCCTGGAACTAGCTCTGTAGACCAGGCTGGTCTCGAACTCACAGAGATCCGCTTGCCTCTGCCTCCCGAGTGCTGGGATTAAAGGCGTGCGCCACCATCGCCCGGCGAGACCTGGGGTTTGATCCCCAGCACTACATAAAACCAGCTGTGATGGCTCAAGCCTCTAATCCCAGCATTTGGGAGATTAGAAGCAGAAGGACCACAAATTCAAGGTTATCTTTGGCTAAATAGTGAGTTTGAGGCCAGCCTGAGCTACACGAGACCTTGTCAGAGACTTGGAGAATTTCAAAGACCTATAAATTGTTATATAAGATCCATTCAGCTTGTGAAGCTCAGTAGCAATAATGTCATGAAATAGATAACAAAGAATAACTGATCATGATGGTATTTGAGGATAAAATACTAAGCTACACAGAATTCAAGACCAGGCTATGGAGTGAGACCCTGTCTCAAAAAGAAAACAAAAATTAATATTACACTTCATTTCCTAGTTCAGCAAATGGGCATGACTCTGGGGACAGCACTGTGTAAGGTAGACAGAACCTTGAGAAAAAAACACAATGAGAAATTGTGTTTCTATTTTAGTGAACAAGAAAAATCATAGTTTATCAAGTAATTTCATATTAATAAGAGAATTAAGTAACAATCGTATTACTTGTTGGAACCCCACTAGAAAGGGACCTAGGGACACCCCTCTTATGTCTGGTGTTTTTGCTGAGGCGTGCTGTATATATTTTGGGAAGGGCATTCCTGGCAGAGGGTAAACGTTTAAAGTCCATGGAATATGTTTGAGGAAAAGGAGGGACCCTATTACGGTTGTGAACTAAGCAAGGAGAAGGGAGGGCTGACCGAAGCTTACTGGTAGCTCATACAAGTGCCACAAGAGAAAGAAAGAAAAGGGAAAAACAACAACAACAAAAAAAAAAAAACAAGGAGGAACTGATATGCAAGCCCTGAAGGTGCTGGCAGAAGCCGGCCATAGATGGTTGTGCAGATCACTGCATGGAATATAAGCATAGGTCTAACAGTTACATCTTGGAAAGGTTGTATAAGGAAGTAACATAGTTGGATGTGAAGGTTATCAGTAATTTCCTCTTGGCCTCTTGAGACAGGGTTTCAAGTAGACAGGCTGGCTTCCAACTCAACTGAAGATGGCCTTGAATTTCTAATATTCTTTTTTTTTGTTTTGTTTTTTTGTTTTTGTTTTATCGAGACAGGGTTTCTTTGTGGCTTTGGAGCCTGTCCTGGAACTAGCTCTGTAGACCAGGCTGAATTTCTAATATTCTTGCCTCTGCCTTCTGAGTGCTAGAATCATGAGTGCTGAGATTCTGGGTTGTAGTAATGAGGCCAGCAGGCCTGCTTTTTGTCCCACCCAGCTCCCGCACGGCTAGCTTTACACCCGAAATAACACACAAATTGTATTCATTTAGACGCTGCCTGGCCCATTAGTTCCAGCCTCTTCTTGGCTAACTCTCACATCTTAATTAACCCATTTCTAATAATGTGTGTAGCACCACAAAGTGGTGGCTTACCGGGAAAGATTCAGCATATCAGACCTGGTGGCTGGCTCCATGGCAGCTCTCTGACTCTGCTTCTTTCTCCCAACATTCTGTTCTTTTTTTTTTTTTTTTTTTTTTTTTGGTTTTTCAAGACAGGGTTTCTCTGTGTTTTGGAGCCTATCCTGGAACTAGCTCTTGTAGACCAGGCTGGTCTCGAACTCACAGAGATCCGCCTGCCTCTGCCTCCCAAGTGCTGGGATTAAAGGCGTGTGCCACCACCGCCCGGCCATTCTATTCTGCTTACTCCGCCTACCTAATTTTCTGTCCTATCAAAGGGCCAAGGCAGTTTCTTTATTAACCAATGAAAGTAACACATAACAGAAGACTCTCCCACATCACTGGGTATGTGCTATACCATACCAGCGATTTTGAGTGGGAGGTTCATTGTTGTTTCTTAGGCAAAGCTTGAACTCCTGGGCTCCAGTAATCTTCCGTCTGCTCCCAGAGTAGCTGGATTATAGATGTCACTTGTGTATATAGATCTGATTTGGTGTTTTGGTTTTTTGATTTTAAAAATTGCATTTATTTC
Organism: Neodon shergylaensis; assembly: GCA_025134845.1. Lineage (NCBI taxonomy): Eukaryota > Metazoa > Chordata > Mammalia > Rodentia > Cricetidae > Neodon > Neodon shergylaensis. The sequence continues at coordinate 3,833,266 of JABTXL010012322.1, read as the reverse complement.
TGTGTTATGTTTGTGCATGTGTGTGTATAACTCTTGTGACGCATGAACATACCATGACATGAATGTGGAGATCAGAGAACTTTCAGGAGTCAGTTCTTCCCTCTCACCATGTGGGGCCCAGGCTTCATGGCAAGTGCCTTAATGTTGAGCTGTCTTGCTGGCTTGTTTAAGGTTTTGAAGGATTGTTTTTTTGTCTCCTCCATGGAGCATGCATAATACATGTTGGTGTTTCTTATTTTCAGAGTTACGACACATAATGTCTTACTTAAATTCTGAGCTCCATTTTGTGGTTCTTCTTAGCCAGAAATACTTTTATTTTTTGAAACTGGGTCTCATGTGCCTGGGGTTGTCTTTTTTTTTTTTTTTTCGAGACAGGGTTTGTTTCTCTGTAGCTTTTAGTTCCTGTCCTGGAACTAGCTCTCGTAGACCAGGCTGGCCTTGAACTCACCACAGAGATCAGCCTGCCTCTGCCTCCTGAGTGCTGGGATTAAAGCCGGCTGGGGTTGTTTTTTAATTGACTGTGTAGCTGAGGATGACCTTGAACTCCTGGTCTTTCTGTCTCCATCTCTAGAGTGCTAGAAACACAGGGCATGAGCACCACACCTGGTATGCTGGATAGCTTTATGTCAACTTGACACAAGCTGGAATTATCAGATGGGAGAAGGGGAGCAGAGGGAGTCTCAATTGAGAAAATGCCTCCATAAAAATTGGGCTGTAGGGCCAGGCAGTGGTGATGCACACCTTTAATCCCAGCACTTGGGAGACAGAGGCAGGTGGATCTCTCTTGAGTTTGAGGCCAGCCTGGTTTACAAAGTGAGTTCCAAAACAGCCAGAGCTATTACACAGAGAAATCCTGTCTTGGAAAGAAAAAGAAAAAAAAGGGGGGGGGGTTGTACACAAGCTTTTAGGGCATTTTCTTAATCATGATTGATGTGAAAAGGCCCATCCCATTGTGGGTGGGGACATCTTGAGCTAGTAGTCTGGTTCTGTAAGAAAGCAGAATAAGTAAGCCATGAGGAGCAAGCCAGTAAGCAGCACCCCTCCATGGCCTTTGTATCAGCTCCTGTCTCAGGCTTCTGCCCTGACTTCCTTCAGGGATAGACTATGATGTGGAAGTGTAAGCCAAATAAACCATTTCTCCCCAAGTTGCTTTGGTCATGGGGTTTCATCACAGCAATTGTAACCCTAACTAGGACACCTGGGTTGTTTTATCTTGAAAATATCTACTTACGTATACTTGAGAGGAAAGTAGAGACATGGCAGGGCCCTGGGTGTCTCCTCATATCTGTGTGCACATTTGCTCTGAAAATCTTTCCCTCCCTTCTTCACCACGGTGTTATTTTAATTACCTGAGGGGGCTGGAGAGATGCTCAGCAGTTGGGAGCACTGACTGCTCTCCCAGAGGACCTGCATTCAATTCCCATCACCACACAGCAGCTCACAACTGTCTGTAACTCCAGAATCCAACACCCTCACACAGACATATATAAACACCAGTGCACATAAAGTAAAAACAAATAAATAAAATCTAAAAAAAGAACTACCTAATTATTATAGTGCTGAACATTAAACCTTTTTATCCCTTTGGCCTACAGTCTCTAAAGGATAAGCTAATACAAGAAAAAAAGCTGTCCAACATGTACCAAGAACAGTGCATCTCCCTAGAAGAGGAACTTGCTCGAATCCGGGAGGAGGAGGGAGTGAGAAGAGAGATCTTCAAGGTATGTAGGCTCTCACACGTGTGACGAGTGGATGTGCAGACAGCTCTGGGGAATACTTTTCTCCTCCTTGTAAACTCCTCATCCCCATTCAGGACCGCTCCAACAAGATGGGAAGGCGCCTACAGATAATGACAAAACGCTATGAGGCCCTGGAGCATCGGCGCGCCCTGGAGGTGGAGGGCTTCAAGACGGACATTAAGACTCTTCGGCAGAAGCTGAAAGACCTGGAACAAATGCTCTATAAGGTATTTATGTTTCTGAGTTAGGAAAGGAAAGGGGTAGGAGTATAGAAAGATGGCGAGGAGGGCTCCTCAGAAGGATGGCCAAGGTCAGGAGGGTGGGTGAGAGAACAAGAAGGCCATGGCACTGAACAAAACCCAGGACACGCTGTGTCCTTACTTGGACAGCAACAGATAAGTATCCTTGAATCCTTGAATCCTCTGAGCATCAGTTCAACAGGAGCTCCCTGTTGGGAAAGCAGATTTAAACTTACAAAGTACCATCCCTCCCAATTCAACTAGATTAAAAGATTTAGGTCTGTTTTGGGGGGAGGGAGGCTGGGCAGATGCCCATTGAGTAAAGTTGCTGGCTGTACAAGCATTATGACCTGAGTCCAGATCCTTTGCACCATGTGAAATCCAAGCACAGAGACACATCTGTAACCCAGTGCAGAAAGATCAAGAGAGGAGGACACCAGAATAGCCAAAGCGGTGACCTCCAGGTTCACTGTAGACCATGTCTCAGGCACACATCTTTATTCCAGCACTCAATTCCAGGACAGGCTCCAAAACCACAGAGAAACCCTGTCTCGACAAACCAAAAAAATGCCGGGTGGTGGTGGTGCACGCCTTTAATCCCAGCACTCGGGACTCGGGAGGCAGAGGCAGGCGGATCTCTGTGAGTTCGAGGCCAGCCTGGTCTACAGAGCTAGTTCCAGGATAGGCTCCAAAACCACAGAGAAACCCTGTCTGGAAAAAACAAAACAAACAAACAAACAACTTACTGGTGAAAAACCAAAAAAAATAAATAAATAAATATTCCAGCACTCAAGAGGCAGAGGCAGGAGGATCTCTGCGAATTTGAACTCAAGACCAGTCTGGTCCTCATAGCAAGTTCCAGGGCAGCCAGGGCTGCATAGTGAGACCCTGTCTCAGAAACAAAACAAAAGAACAACCGTGGAGGGTGACAGAGGACAGTCTGATGTCATTCTGACCTTCACTCGAGTACATGGCTGAGCACACATACACATTGACTTTGTCAAAATTGTCTGTTTTTATAGTGGGGAAAATAATTGAGTAATGATATACTTTCCTAGAAACCATTTATAATCTAATATCTTGATTGCTTTGGTGGAGATTTAACAGTCACTGTAAGTCCTAAATAGTTGCTATGTTCTAAACAAAGTTGACAGAAAACAGAAAGAAACGCTTTCTATCATTTTTAGCAAAATTACCAATAATATTATTTATTGGTCTTGCTATTGTTAACATTGATTTATTTTTGTGTGCGGGTATGTATGCCGTGGTGCATGTATGGAGGTCAGAGGACAGTTTGTGGAAGTCAGTTCACTTCCTCCACCATGTGGCTCCTGGGGTCCCACTCAGATTCCCAGGTGTGGTGGCAAGTGCCTCTGCTATCCACCGAGTGATCTTATCAATGCTGTAGTGCTCTTTTCCCTGCTGTTAGTTGTTCATCTCTATCCCAGAGCTTCCCTGCCTCTTTGTTTTGCTTGTTTTTGTTTCTGAGATGGTTTCATGTCGCCTAAGCTGTCCTCAAACTGCATAGATAGCCAAGGATGACCGTGAACTCTTGATGTTCTGCATCTTCTCCGAAACACTTAGACTAATTAAGCATTTTTATTATTAAAATGAGTTACTGGAGAATTTAGGATTGCATTTATCATAGGTTAAAGAAAACAGTTAGCCAGCAAAGCCTCTTTGTGACTTGATTTCTCCCCCTTAGCATAATTCTTCTTTTTTCTCTTTTCTGAACTCTGTAGGCAACAGTGACTACCCAGAGGAACCAGGACCTTGCCATTCTGTGTGAAGTGCGTGACAGCAATAAAAGAGCACATAAGATACAGGGGGAGCTGAAGAACCTCAAGTCCAAGGTGTTCGGTCTGGAGAACGAGCTTAGGCTGTGTTGACGTCCACTTTCTAGGGAGGTCAGCTTCCTGAGGCACGGTCACCTGTTCCCAGGCAGTGGGCATGGAGTTGACCAGAGCAGTGATGTTTATTTCTATAAGGGTGGTGTTAAGGGTGTGATGACTCACATCTTGGGAGGCAGAGACAAGAGGACTGCCACAAATTCAATGTAGAGCTCTGTGGTTCAAGGCCAGCCTGGTCTACATAGTAAGTTCTAGGCCATCCAAGGCTACTTAGTGAAACCCTGTCTCCAAAAAACAAAAACAGAACATCAAACCCAGAAAGGGAAAGAAAGACAGAAAGAGCATAACAGTGACCAATGGGGTGTTGAAAGGCTGCACTTGCACCGATCTTGCTGTTTCACTGTTGCTGCGTCTGAACTATAGCCTGGATTACTTGGAGACATCCTACTCTTACATATTGGCAGGCTTTTCTCTCTAAAAAGACAGTCATGGGGTGCTAGAGAGTTGGCTCAGTAGTTAAGAGCACTGGCTGCTCCTTCGGAGGACCCGGGCTCAGTTCCTAGCACCCATGTGGCGGCGCATGCTCTCTGTAACTAGTTCCGGGACTGCCAACACCCTCACGCAGACAAAACACAAACGCACATAAAATAAAAATAAATAAAAGGGCAGAGGTGGGGTGTAGCTTAGTTGGTGAAGTGTTTGTCCTGCATGCAGAACCCTGGGTTCTGTCCCTGAAGCTACATAAAGCCAGTCTTGGTGGCTCACCTATGATCAGCCCTGGAGAGCTGTATAGGTAGGAGGGTCTGAAGATCAAATGGTTATGTGGTGAGTTCCAGGCTAGCCTGGCTATAAGACACCATTTCTAAAAAACAAAACAAAAGAAAACAAAGATGACAAAAACTCAGGAAGAGATGTTTTGCTGAGCTTGGTTGAGTATCAGTAGGAGAGTGAGCTTCCTGTGGGATCCGAGGCATTCATTGATGGCAATCCTTCCTGGCAGGAGGGGAGGAGGCAGCAAATGACATACTTAATGGCACTTATTTAGCTGTGTAACTGTATTGTGAGCATGTTCCAGTGACCCACCACCAGGAGGCAGTACAGCTGTGCTCTTCAGTAGAAATGGTCACCAGGAAAAGGGTGCTGCTTTAGAGAGTGCAAAACCAAAATGATACTTAAGTAGCAAAGTTAGACATTTTGTCAGTTTTTTTTTGGATCATGCATATATTTAATAGTAAAACAGTCATTAACTATAAAAATTAGAAAATTTGGTGAGACCTCAGTGCTGTGAAAGAAAATGAGACAAGTAAAAAAGAAAGCAGCTGCCCCAGAAGGCGGTGTGCTGGGTGAAGCAGAGGGAACTGCACCACACAGTCTAAGAGCGGATGAGTCTTGCTGCAGGCGTTCCTACTGTATTCGGCGCGGAATGGAGGCAGGAGAGAAGAGCAGCAGAGAACCCAGGATAAGCAGATGGGGAAAACAGAAAAATTTACCAAGACACAACTCTAAGGCCTTTTGTCTCTTTTAAAGTCTAAAGCCTTAAGTTTTAAAGTATGTCACTCAAATTCCAGATCATAAATTGCACAGGTAAAGAATGGTGTGATGGGTTGGGAATGTCATGGACCCTGCTCTCACAGAGCTTACATCCTATATGAGACAGACCCCCTCCAAAAAAATAAAACCTACAAAACATATTTACAAGGTAAAACAAATAGATATACATATGAATAACTGAGATAGGAATGCTAAGAGACACTGTGTTTAATCATTTCTTAAACTCTCTAGGCCAGTCACCAAGAATCTCCTCAAGGAGAAAGTCAGCAGAATGTTAGTAGAGGGAAGAGCATGTGCAGAAATACAGAAGTTGGGAGAAATATGTCATCTTCAGTAAGCCAATTAGATTGATTAGAGTACAAGTCTAATAGATATGGTTAGGAGTATATCAGGATCCCAAATTTAAGGCCTACAGTTCAAGGCTAGCCTAGGCAACTTGCCTCAAAACAAAAAAGAGAAAGCTCCTAAGGGTACAGCTCAGTGGTACAGCACTTACCTAGCATGTTCAAGAACTTAGATTTGATCCCTAGCACAGCCCCTCTCAAACAACACACACACACACACACACACACACACACACACACACACACACACGAGTGCGTGCGCACGCACAGGCACGCACATCAAAACAAAAAATGAGGCAAAAGAAAGGATGAAACAGTAGGAATCAATTTGGTGAAAGAAACCGTAATGCTAGAACTGGTTCCCTAAACAAAATGAAAAACTAACATTTTCTTAAGTAAATGATGTGGTTACAGGTCCAGCACCAACTCTGCTGCTCTCAAAGTTCTGTAGTTAACAACCAGGAACAAGCAATGAAAAGGGCCAGCTAGCCTTGCCTAATCATGAAGCTCCAGGTTCCTGTGAGAGATGCTGTCTCAAAAACCAAGGCGGTGGGCTCCTGCAGAATGGTATTTAAGGCTCTGTACGTGCACAATAAATAAAAAGAAACTAGGAATGAGATGGTACCGAGGCACCCAGCTTCTAGAGGAACTCTTATGAAATGACAAGCGGGTTTCCACAGTAAAGAAATAAACTCAATGAAATTACTATGTACAGAGCTATCATCCAAATTATGCAGATCCTTAGTCCTAAATGTTCCATCAGCATTTCCTTCACCCTAGCTACTAAAAATTAGGTGAAGAACAGATATATGCATTTTTTTTCTCCTTTCTCTACTTTTTCCTTTTGAGACAGGATGATACTGTTAGCCGTGTATACTATTAGCCTGGTGATACTTATGTAGCCCAGACTGACTTCAAAGTCCATGGAGATCCTCCTGCCAAATTTCCTGAGTGCTGGATTATAGGTGTGTGCCACCACACCTAGCAAACAGGTGGAAATACTTAGTAAGTTGTTTATTTTTTTTTTTAATTTTTTTTTATATTTATTTATTTATTATGTATACAATGTTCTGACTGTGTGTATGCCTGCTGGCCAGAAGAGGGCACCAGACCCCATTACAGATGGTTGTGAGCCACCATGTGGTTGCTGGGAATTGAACTCAGGACCTTTGGTAGAGCAGGCAGTGCTCTTAACCTCTGAGCCATCTCTCCAGCCCCAGTTGTTTATTTTTCAACTACTGTGACAATCAACTTTGATCCTAACATTTTAGAAATCAGAGGATGAGAGGAGCCCTGATCTATTTGGTTACTCGCATCCCTAATAGAGGACAGGTTAGTAAGGGCCCAATTTTCTCCTGGTGTTTTAAGTGAAGGGTAAAACATCGCACACTGAAAAGAGTCTGCTCTCAGCCAAAGCAAGTAAGACCTCTTTCTTTAAGCTGATTGATCTGAAGCTGTTCCAGGAAAGGAAAAAAAAAAAAAAAGAGTTCAGGCCAGATGTCAGATGTTCAGCAGCAGCCAGAGTCAGAGCCTGCGTCACAAGAGTTCCGCTGCATGGAACTTGGTCCTGATGATGTTGAAATTGACTGTTGGGGCCCAATCTTAATGCCATTTGCCTCATTGTGGACATCAAATAAACCCTGCTGGATCTTCCTCTATATTTCTTTGGCTGTGTTAATGAAGGCCTCTTCAACATTGCAGGCCGTCTTGGCTGACGTCTCCATGAATATAAGGCCATGCTCCCGAGCAAAGGCCTCTCCTTCTTCTCTTTTCACATCCCTCTGGGATTCTAGATCACTCTTATTTCCGATCAGCATGATAACCATGTTCGAGCTGAAGTGCTGGCGGGCATCCTCTAACCATGAGGTCAGGTGGTTGAAGGTTTCACGTCGTGTGATGTCGTACACCAGCAGTGCCCCCCAGCTGCTCCCCTGTAGTAGGAACGGGTGATAGAATGGAAGAACTCTTGCCCAGCCGTATCCCAGATTTGCAGTTTGATTTGTTTTCCATCGATGTTGACCATACGCACTCCAAACTCCACACCTATTGTGAGGTCGTGCACGGGCTGGAACCGCTTATCGGTGAACTGCAGGAGGAGGCATGACTTCCCCCCACCTGAAAAACGACGGTGTGCACTGGACACGCCACCCGGGTAGCCGCGGGCTCCCGGGAGGGGTCCAGGGAGAGGACAGAGCCATTTTGTCAGTTTTTTAAAAAACATGATTCAAACTAAGTATTTTAAATAAAATATGTAGTTTAAACTATTTCTGTGTTCCACATTGTCTCCTGCTTATGCCTTGTATAAGTGTTTATCTCAACTTACTTTCTTTTTTAAAAATTATTTTCAATTTATTTATTTAGGGTGGAATTGGTGAGTGCTACTGCGTGTGTGGAGGCCAAAGGACAACTTGAAGGAGTTCTCTTCCTTCGCCTGTGTGAGTTTGGGATAACTCAGGATGTTACACTTGGCATCCATCTTGTCAGCTCTTGTTTATATCAGTTTTAATATATAGTCTGGTACCTGACTATATATTATAGTACAGTAGACGCTCAGTTACAATTAACCTGTGAGCACTGCTTTGGTTTCAGTTGGATTCCAATAATTGGCCACTACTATTAGTCAGAAGCCCAGCTTGGTGCCTTATCCCAGCACTGCAGAGGTAGAAACAGGGTGGTCACTACAAGTTAGAGGCCAGTCTAGTTTATGTAACAGGTGCCAGGCCAGCCAGGGCTACATACTGAAACCTTGTCTCTTAAAAAAAAAAAAAAAAGAAAGAAAAAAGGTATCGAGATGGCTCTGGAACCTGCATAGGAGGAGGAGACAATGAACAGAAACATCCAATGGCATAGAACAGTGAGGCGCAGCAGACCAGAGTTTCTAGGTCACAATCTGAAGAAAGATGAGAAACTGTCAGAAATGTAGTAGACACTAAAGAGCTGGAAAGGGAGCCTTGAACTTGTGGTAGCAGCAGTAATAGCAGAAGGGAAAGCTGGGAGACCCTCAGAAATGGCCTGAAATTACCTGGCGTGAGTGAGAAGGAAGCACGGACATGCAACAAACCCACTTAGGAGTTTTTTTTTTTTTAATATTTATTTATTTATTATGTATACAACATTCTGTCTGTGTGTGTGTCTGCAGGCCAGAAGAGGGCACCAGACGTCATTACAGATGGTTGTGAGCCACCATGTGGTTGCCGGGAATTGAACTCAAGACCTTTGGAAGAGCAGGCAATGCTCTTAACCTCTGAGCCATCTCTCCAGCCCCACTTAGGAGTTTATTGGGGGGGCAGTGTACAGGCCTGGTGAAGTTGGCGTGCCGGGGGGGGGGGCACATCCAGCTTTTAAAAGCTGCCTGGTGCATGCACACAGGCGTTGACATGACTACATCATATACAGATGATAGGGCTCACACATGCATGCAAGGACTTAGCTGAGTCATATGTGGATGCAACCACACATGCGCGCTAGGGCTTAGCTGAGACCTATGTGGATGATACAACCACACTGCACTTGGTCACACGGGGCCCTTTAACATCCCCAGGGCCATTAGGCACATCTGCCTGAGGGCTTGTCTGCACATGCATGGCCCTAGAGTCCGGAAGTGTCAGCCTTATTGTGGCTGAAATTATAACATTCGACCCTTTTGTTTATTATAAAAATTTGTGGAGTTTGGAGTCTTTAATGAGTGGGAATAGGGTGTTGTAAGGTCTCTTGTGACTGCTTCATGTGACTTTGTGGGTGTCAGAGAGTTGAGATGCTTGACCACGTCCTGGGGTGACTGTTGTGTTTTTTCTGGGCTCTGTGGAACTGGCTGGCTGGCAGCTTGGACCTCACAAGATGCTGGAAAGGCAGAAAATTATGTCTGGAAAAAAATTTAGATCCCGGTGATTAAGGGAGGAGAGTCCCAAGATGGTAGATAGAGGGTTTTTTTGGGGGGGGGATTTCCTAGGAGGGAATTTCCTAGGAGTTCCCAAGACGAGGAATGATAAGGGAAGAATTAAATGATACTTATTCTGGGTGAGTCTGGTCCATTTAGATAGGTCCGATTGGCTTCCTGGAGTTTATGAAAAAAATGAAAAGAAATACATTTTAGACATATTAAAAGCTTATGATTACAATGGTATAGTGCTGGAATGGAAGACGGTGGGGAGGAGGGAGGAAAAGAAGGGGGAATTATTAGAAAGGGAATTATTAATTATTAGGGAACCCCTCAATGTTTTACCTGAAGCAAATCTTAAGGCACTTGTTCTCTTTAGCATCCAGGAGACACTGCTGCAGTCAGTGATAAACTTGTTATGTTAAAGTCTGTTTTGTGAGTTTTTGGAGTCTGGGGCTGTGAATGTCTCCAAGCTCATTATTGTTTCTTACAACCTGGAATTTTGGCAATCCCTGTAATCCAGCTCTATGTTTAGTGATGGTCCCTGTATTAACAGCTGAGTGGTTAACTGGAAATTTAAGTATGTATGACATTGGAGATATAGAGAAGTTGGTAAAGCAGTTAAGAGAAAGAGGAAAAGGGAGAGTATCTGGAATTTTTGGCACAGGAGGATTGAGTACGGTGATGAAACTTCTGTTTTTCTGGAACTGGAGAAAACGTGACTGATCTTCGTGTCCTCTGGATCAGGGCCCTGTTTGAGTTACTGTATACGAGGGGGTATCTTGAGCTGGAAGAGTAAAAGGTTTAAGGTGAGACAGGTGGATCCAATGAGAGTCCCTCGAGCTTGGCAGCTGTGGGAGTTACAAGAATTACTTTAAAGGGGCTCTGCCATTTAGGGGAAAGGGGTGAGGGGCATTGGTCTGGGGGAGAGAATAGTACCTGATCTCCTATTTTAATCAGCGGTGGGCATGAATTGGCACATGGTTGACGTAATGAATAGTTGGTAAAATCCCATAATACGGAGTGAAGATGGGGTAACAGTGGAGTAAGCAGGTCATCAGGAAGGGGAGAGGTTTTGGGTGAGAGGACGGGGGATAAAACTGGTAGCCCATACATGAGTTCAAAGGGCAAGATGAAAGGGGGGGCCTTTGGGGAGAGCCTTAAGCCTTAGAAGGGCCAGAGGCAAAAGTTTTACCCAGTTGAGGTGAAGCTCCTGTGACATCTTAACAAGGACATTTTTTTTAAGGGATGGTTAGTTTGTTCTACCTTCCCTGAAGACTGAGGATGTTATGGGATATGAAAATGCCAGGAAATGTTAAGAGCTTTAGATAAAGTTTGAGAGATCTGGGAGGAAAACTCTAGGCCATTATCTGACTGAAGAGAGGTTGGGATTCCAAACTGGGGGATGATTTCTTGGAGAAGAACATCCGAAACTGTCCGGGCCCTCTTGTTAATGGTGGTAAATGCTTCAATCCACCCAGACATGGTGTCCACAAAACCAGGATATATTTAACTCATCTGTCTGTGGGCATATGAGTAAAATTGAGCTACCAGTCAGTTCCTGGAAGGGAGCCCCTGGCCTGGTGGGTGGGAAAGGGGAAACTACAATATTTGGTCTTGGGATCTGACTTTGACAGATTTTACAAGAGGCAGTGATAGCTTTTAAGAACTCTTAAGTTCAGTCATCATGTGAGCAAGGAAAACCTTCCCATCCAAAGAAGCTGCCCTCCGCATCTATGCTGCCATGTATCTGATGATGTACATTGCGAACACTATCAAAGCCAAAGGCACCAGACTTGCTAAGCCTGTTCTCTGCTTGGGGTTAATGTGTTTGGCCTTTCTTACTGGACTCAATAGAGTAGTAGAGTATTGAAATCATTGTCAGATGTGATAGCAGGCTTTCTAGTTGGATATCTATAGCAGTATTTCTGGTTGTGTGCATGGTAACTAATTTCAAAGGAAGAAACCAGAAAATGGCACATGCACAGGGACAGTGTGGCCCGGATGCCGATGATCAACATTCCTCGAGTAGAAAGCCCCTTGGAAAGGTAGCGTCTGTGCAGATCCACATCACTGCCTTTGCGGAAGTCACAAGATATTGAAGCAGATGGTTCTTCCCTGCACTGGACGTCACCCCTCTTTACAATCCATTCATAAGAAGGTGTATTTGATTATATGGAAATTTATAAAGTTGTCTGAGACTTTTTATAAATTTAAAACTCAATAGCACCCTCTCTGCTCCACCCTCTCCCCTATCCGCCACTAGACTGTGGGGGGAAAAAAAAGAACTCTAAGTTCGGGCCAGGCGGTGGTGGCATACTAATCCCAGCACTCAGGAGGCAGAGGCACGTGGATCACTGTGAGTTTGAGGCCATCCTGGTCTATAAGAGCTAGTTCCAGGGAAGGCTCAAAAAAAAAAGAACTCTTAAGTTCTCAGGGGTGGGTTGGAGGTGAGCCTTGACAAAATGAAACAGAGCTTTGCTATTATTTGCTATTAGGATGAAAGAGCTGATATAGGTAGGACAGAATTTGCCAGGAGTCAGGGGGTATCTGTGAAAATGTGGGCTGTACTGTATGAACCACCTGAGGTGACTGAGGTGGGTTTGGGCTCTGGAACGCTGCTGTTCTAGCTGTTTGGTCAGCCCGGTTTTTTCCCTTGGAAATGATGGAATTGTCGGTCTGATGAGACTGACAGCAAATAATTCCTATAGCTTTGGGGAGATGGGAGGCTTTTTACAAGTCTATAATGTAACCTGAGTTAATTATGTGTCACGACCACCCTCGACCTGCAAGGATGATGCGCAACACCAGAGCTCTTCTCACTGCAGTTTTATTCAGGACCTTTTGCAATCGAAAATCTCTCTCTCTCTCCCCGGGCAAGCCTCTCCCAGCCTTTAAGTAGGCATGGGCAACCAATCCTGGATAGCCACGTGGGCACCGTCCATTGGTCCACGCATATGCAAGTGGCTTGCGATCATCACCCGATGAGTCCGGCCTCTGCCATATATGGTGTTGTTTTTCACTGAGAGCACTCGCTTTTGGGATCGCGGAGGGCGGAAGCCAGCGCCATCTTTAAGGCACAGTTCCACGCAGCTCTCTACAATTATGGATCCTCCTCTTGTTGTAAGAAGCCCACACTCGCTGGGTGGTGGTGGCGCACACCTTTAATCCCAGCACTCGGGAGGCAGAGGCAGGCGGATCTCTGTGAGTTCGAGGCCAGCCTGGTCTACAAGCGCTAGTTCCAGGACAGGAACCAAAAAGCTACGGAGAAACCCTGTCTCGAAAAATCCAAAAAAAAAAAAAAAAAAAAAAAAAGAAGAAGCCCACACTCCTTCTAGACAGCTGCGTGAGACAGGAGGATATGAAAGGCTTATTTGGAGTCTGTAAACACTTAGATTGTCCCTTTGCTAACGGAAGGCACGGGTAAGGGCTATTAACTCAGCCTGCTGATTAGTGGTATGGACAGGGAGTGCCTGTGCCTCTACCACCCCAGTATCTGACACGATGGCATAGCCTGCTCTACGGGTCCCTTCACATGAAAAGGAGCTGCCATCTGTGTACCAGGTATAAGTGGCCTGGGACAGTTTGCCCTCCTGTATATGTGAGGGGTGGGGCAGTAGATCCTCTAAGGTTTCTATGCAGAAATGAGATGGAGAATAATTAGTGTTGGGTTGAAGTAGAGATTTGAGATATTAAGGGGTGGGCAGGATTGGAAAGTGAATGTAGCATCTTTGACTAGTGCCACCTGGAGGGAAAGAACTCAGGAAGGGGGTAAGATTTGTAAGCCTTTGTAAGTTAAGAGATGAGACAGATTGTGGTGGGAGAAGACAGTGGTGGGTAACCCAAAGGTTAGTTTCTTTGACTCAAAAATTAGAAGCTCAGCATGTGTGCAGGGTGCCCAGCTCTGAGTGGTAAACTCCAGCTTCTTTTTGACAGGTACAGTGAGAGATGAGAAGCTACAGCCTGAACAAATAGTTATGGGCTGTCCTGGAATCCCTGGGGAAGGATAGTCCAGGTGAGCTGTGTGGAGAAGTGAGTGTCAGAGTCAGTCCAGGTGAAGGCAAATATATTTTGAGATTGAGAGCTGAGAGGAATAGTGAAAAAAGCATCCTTAAGATCTAGAACTGAGAAGTGGGAGGTTCCTGGGGGGATAGTGTAAAGAAGTGTGTAAGAATTAGGCTCTACAGGATGAAGAGGGACCATTGCAGAGTTAATGAGCTGAAGGTCTTGAACTAGGCACTAGGTTCCGTTAAGTTTTTTAAAAGCAAGTATAGGGGTGTTAAAGGGAGAAGAGGGGTTGAAGTAGCTTTTTCTTAGAAGGTCAGATAATAGGCTTAAGTCCCCTAAGTCTCTGGAGAAAGGTCTTTACTGAGCTTAGTTAATGTACTTAATAGGATCTTATAATTGGTTAACTATGGGGGATTGGTGTTTAGCAACAGAGGGCTTTTGGGTGTCCCAGACTTGGGGATCGACCTGAGAGGCTGGTAGAGGAAAAGACACATTGGAACTGGGAGGTTGGGAGGCTAGGAGGAGGAGGAGGGGAGCTGTTGGTGAGTCTGAGGTAAGGTGAATAGAAGGAGCAAATGAAATGGAAGCTCCTACTTTTGCTAAAAAAAATCTCTTCCCATAAGAGGTACCAGGCAGGTTGGCATGACTTAAAATGAATGAGTGAGATAAATACCTCTACAAATACAGTTAAATGGTGGGGTCTGCTGAGGGAGATAAACTGTCCCCCGACCCCGACAATAGGGGAACTAGAAGAAGAGGTAGGCCCCCAGAATTCCCTCAGTACCGAGTACGTGGCTCCAGTGTCCAAGAGAAAGGAGATGGGCTGTCCTGATACCGTAATGTTTACCCATGGTTCCCCGTTACAGATGATGGTTGTGGTCAAAGGCCCCTGGGCAGGCTCACTCATCCATGGCCAGACCTAGAAGGTCAACTTGGGAATTTTCTGGGTTTGATGTCTCCATACCACGATGTGCACAAGCACAATTGACTGCCCAGTGTCCTTCCCTATGGCATCTTGGACAAGGTCTCATGGGACCAAATGAGGATTAGGGCATGCTTGGGCTCAGTGGCCAGCTCTGCCACATTTAAACACGGGCCTGGCGATTCTTGAGCCCCAGGGGACAAGGGAGCAGCATGGATCAGGCAGTCTGTTGCCTTGGCTGGTGAGAGGGCTGTGGGTAGTACGTGACAGTGATGATTGCAGGCAGGCTTTGTCATTCCTCGCATGGTACACCTTAAAAGCCAACTCTAAGACTTCTGCCTGTGGGGTCAAGGAGCCTTTCTCTAAACATCTAAGTTTAGCTTTAATGTCAGGGTAGCACTGAGAAAAAAAATGAGTCATGACTAACCGTCTGCCTTCCGTGGTTTCTGGATCTAAGTTCGTATGTTGTAACAGGGCTTTAGTGAGGCATTCCAAAAATGCAGAAGGCTTTTCTTTCGTATCTTGAATGACCTCTGAGAGCTTATTATAGTTTACTTGCTTGAGGGCAGCCTTACAGAGAGACCTGCCAGGAGGCAAGTCAAAAACTGGTCCCTAACTAAAATCCCGCCTGGGGTGTTGTGGTTCCACTTGGGGACCGCCTCTGCCCCTGGGGGGTGTGTTGCATGAGTTTGGTGAACCTCACCTGAATGTAGTCTGTCCTGTTCCCAAACTTGCCTGTGCTCTTCAGGAACTAGGTTATTAGATAGGATCATATAGATATGAAAGGTAAGATTGTAAGACTGGGTAATACATTGGAATTGCTTTATGAAAGAGGTAGAATTAGATGTATAGGACCCCAATTTTTTGTTCTATATGGGAGAGTTCTGAGAGGGAGAAAGGAATGTGTACCCTAACCAATCCATCCACCTCTCGCAACGGGAGAACTGCAGCTGGCTTGGCTTGATCAGGGTTGGGTTCCATAGCAGCACGTGAGTGTGTGAGAGGAGGGGTAAAGGTGGGTACCAGAGCCGGGTGGTTGCTGCAGTCAGGCACCGGAGAGGAAGAATGATCCAGCAAGGCTGATGGGGTAGTTACTGGGGGAGAGAGAGAGCTGAAGAGGGCAGTGGAGCCTGTACCGCGCGCGGGTGCAAGTGGAGGGAGGTAGTGAGGCAGCGGGATGTAAAGGGGAGGAAGGATCTGTCTGCTGAGGTCGGGAAGGTATGAATTCCTTAGTGGGGTCCAGAGCAGGAACTGAAGAAACAGGGGTAACTGCCCGCTGAGGTCAAAGAGGTGGGAATTCATTAGCTGAGTCAGAGCGGAAGTGGACTGTTCTGGCTCAGATGGCATAGCCAGGAACACATGAGCAGGTGAACAAGGACAGAGGGCTTAGGCTTAGAGCTTAGATAGTAAAAGGCTTGGATAGAAGGAAACTCCTATTTGCCTGTGCGCTGACAGTAGTTAGAAAGCTATTGTAGAATATCAGGATCAAAGGTGCTGTTAGGCGGCCACTTTAAATTGTTATCTAAATTGTAACGAGGCCAATTTTTTGAACGAAGATGGACAAGTGTGGGAATCTGTAGGTAGGGCATTAAAACCTGGGGTTTCAGGGCCTCTAAAAGGCACCCCAGTGGGGAGGCTGGATTGATGGTCTTGGATGACTTGCTACCAATAGCTGAAACTGAAAACCCACAAAAATGGCAACACCACAAGGCTTATAGGGGGACATCTCCCTTCTATAGGCAGGGTGTGTCGGCAGCGAACATCGAAGGGCTTGTAGAAAAGCGTTCTCTACCTACAGGTGGGGTGTTAAAGCCTGACTGGCTCCGGTCGGGGCGACTCAGAAGCCAGAGAGGCCACGGCGAGGACCACTGATGAATGACCCCGGGTCATCCAAGCAAGATTTTAGCTAAGGGAAGCAATCCAGAGATGAATGTCAGCAAAGGGCTCAACTGTAGCCGTGAAGGCTGTGGTTGGGGGCTGCCCCCCCCCCATTTCTAGGAACACCTGAAGATTGCCAGGAGCTCAACGGTTAATTCCTCAGGTTTGAAGAGATGGTTAAGCTGACCAGAATGGGGAAACTCACCAATTGAAGCCAGTGGTGTGCATAGAATTCATGCTCAGGCAGATGGAACACGTGGTTGTTGTAGAAAAGTACCCGGTTCTGGATCCCGAGCCTGGGAGAGGGGCTCCAGGAGGGAGAGCCTGCAGAGTCTCACAGCACCATTGAAATTACCTGGTGCAAGTGAAAAATAAACATGGAACCCCCAACAATCCCGCTTAGGAGTTTATTAGAGAGGGCACGTATAGGCCTAGGGAAGTCAGTGTGCAGAGAAAGAGACAGAGAGAGAGACAGAACTGAAGATGGCGCCTCCAGCTTTTAAGAGCTGCCTGGCACATGTGCACAGGGGCATGGTGTGGTTACGTCATATGCAGATGACAGAGCTCACACATGCATGCAATGGCTCACACAGCTGCGTCATATGTAGATGATGCAACCATATTGCATGTGGGTCACATGAGGTCCTTTAAGATTCCCGGGGCCATTAGGCACTTCTGCCTGAGGGCTTGTCCACACATGTGTGGCCCTAGAACCCAGAAGTGTCAGCCACATTGTGTGGCTGAATCATTTAAATAGCTTCTCTCACGGTTCAGCAACCTGAGACCCTCTGTGAACCACACTCCCAGGAATCTAAGTGTAAGTAAATGCTACATGCTAGGGCCTGACAAAATATTCGGTGATAGCCGGGCGGTGGTGGCGCACGCTTTCAATCCCAGCACTCGGGAGGCAGAGGCAGGCAGATCTTTGTGAGTTTGAGGCCAACCTGGTCTACAAGAGCTAGTTCCAGGACAGGTTCCAAAGCTACAGAGAAACCCTGTCTTGATAAACCAAAAAAGAAAAAAGAAAAAAAAGAAAGAAAGAAATTCAATGTCCAGGAAGCTGACAACTTGGTGACACCTGAAGGATACACCAGAACCTTCACAGACTCCAAGCAGCATGCCCTGAGGGTGTTAACAGGCTTGAACAGGTCTGTGGTCCCTCTTGTGAAGCACTGCCCACAGACTGGACAGAGCTGGTGATATAATCAACCAAACGAAGACTCAGCAAAATGGGACACCCCTCACAGAGCACCTCCTGGCAGCAGGGTAGGAGTGTGAAAGAGGCCAGTCAGTTTTTATATCCTGTATCTCCACCCAGGAATTCCCCCTCTTTAGTGCCCACAGTTATTTTACCCCTTTTTGTCCTATCTTGCTTTTGGCCTTTTACCCCCACATCCACCCCTCCCCTGTGAGAGCCTTCTCTCCTTATTCTTTCCCTGGCTTTTTCTTCCTCTAAAGAATGTAGTCTGGCCTGGTTTTCAGAGTCTTGCTGCCTCAGTCTCCTGAGAGATAAGAATCTTATCTCTCAGGAGGCTCTGTCTTTTCAGTCTACTTAAGCAAAATTCTCTCATCTTTCCCCAACTTTTTTTTTTGGTCCCTAAAGTTTATATTTCTCTTCTACTTTCTAAAATCCCAATACTAATTACTAGTCTTACTGTGTTTGTTTCTTTTCCTTCTTTTCTCTTTCCATTCATGGCCACTATCATGGCTAGATTTGTTTGTTTTAAAAGATTATTTAAGGGGTGGGTGTGGTGGTGCATGCCTTTAATTTTAACACTCCAGAGGAAGAGACAGGTGGATCTCTGAATTTGAGGCCTGCCTGGTCTACACAGTGAGTTCTATGCCAGCCAAATATATTTAGTAAGACCCTGTCTGAAAAAAACAAGAAGTCATGCCATGCCTTTGAACTCAGAGATCCTCCTGTTTCTGCCTCCCAAATGCTGAGATTAAAGGCATGTGCCACCACTGCCTGGCAACAATTTAACTCTTGATGTGCAAGTTCCTACAAACACACACACACGCACACACACACGTAAAATTTGAAAAACCAAGGAGTTTTTTTTCTCTGAAATTTATCTCAGATAATGGCCCTCAGAGTCAATGTAGGATGCACAAGTGGAATTAAATGGAAAACTAGCTAGAAATAGAAGTTGAGTAAATCCATGTCATGATCGCTCAGCCATGGTGCACACCTTTAATCCCAGCACTCGGGAGGCAGAAACTGGTAGATCTCTGAGTTTGAGGCCAGCTTGATTCATCTACAGAGTGAGTTCCAGCACAACCAGGGCTACCCAGAGAAACCCTATCTTGGGAGACTGGGAGGGGGGTGTTCAGCAAGTCTCACCATGGTGGAAGGAGAGAACCCATTCCTGGAAGTTGTCATCCAACCTCCGCATGTGCCATGTGGCACATGCCCACCTCCATCTTCCACACACAATAATATATAGTACGGTGAAATGGCCCAGCTAGGTATCTGCTGCCAAGCATGATGACCTGAATTTATCTAGAACTTAACTCTAAAGTTAAGTTAGTCTTTAACTTTCACATTTTTTATAAGCCATTCTCTTCATTTTAATTATTATTAGTGTGTGGGTGTGTATCTGTCTATGTAGGAGTAGGTCAGATACCTGGAGCTAGAGTTATAGGCAGTTGTGAACTGTGTAATGTGGGTGCTGGGAATTGAATTCTGCAAGAATGGTATGTGTTCTTATCCAGAGTCATCTCTCCAGCCCCCACATGTGTATTACTAGCATACAAGAAATAAAAACAATCAAACTGTTTTTAAACGAATGAGTAATGTGGACCAGCAGGTCGTTGTTCATCAGTGCTTCTGAGAGGAAGGACCAGGAGATCAGAAAATGAAGAAGATGGAAAAGTTTGGAATCAGGAGGTCTTGCACAAACTTACTAAGCAAGCTTACGAAGTACAGTATCTTATGTATGTTTTGTAGAGGAGGATATAGGACCTAGTCAGCAGAAAGCATTCATACAATGGGATGAAGTCAGCAGGAATGTTATTGAGCACTGTTGCATAACACAAACATTCCAGCCTCTTCAAGAGAAAAAGCCACGTTCCTAGCAATTTAAACCTTAACTCTTTTGAAGCACTGGCTCCAGCCCCAGACCAGACCTTCCCAAGACTGCCCCTGGACAAGGACACAAAATTAGCATTCTCTTTGTCCTTTCACCAGGGCCTGGTTCCCAACAAGTAAAAATTCATAAACAAAATTAAAAATAAAGTCATTGGAAGGTCTCAGCTATAGACAATAGAATGGCTTATAGGAAGAACAGAGTATCAGATCTTGAAGACAAGATTTCCACAATTAGGGGGCTGGAGAGATGGCTCAGAGGTTAAGAGCACTGACTGCTCTACCAGAGGTCCTGAGTTCAATTCCCAGCAACTACATGGTGGCTCACAGTTATCAGTAATGAGAACTGGTGCCTCTTCTGGCCTGAAAGCATACATACAGACAGAACACTGTATACATAAAAAATAAATAAATAAATCTTGAGAAAAAAGATTTCTACCATTAATTGGTACGTTTAGTCAAGGATGGTAGTTTTTTTTTTAAATAAACAACAAACATGCAACTGGGCAGTGGTGGTGCACACTTTTAATCCCAGCAATCAGGAGGCAGAGGCAGGTGGGTCTCTGTGAGTTCAAGTCCAGCCTGGTCTACAAAAGTTAGTTCCAGGACAGGTTCCAAAGCTACAGAGAAACCCTATCTCAAAAAACTAAAACAATAAAAAAATAAATAAAAATAAATCAAAAACAAACATGCAAAGCCTTTGGACACCATGAAAAGAGAAAATCTATAAATTATGTGCTTAGAAGAACTTCATGTCAAAGGCATAGAAAATGTTTTCAATATAATCATAGTAGGAAGATTCCAAAATCTAGAGGGAAAGAGGCCCATTGAATTAAAAAAAAATAGACATATATAACACCAAATAGACAGGACAAAAAGGGAAACTCTCTACACTGTATTATAGTTAAACACTAAGTGTTCAGAACAAAGAAACTCCAAGTTGCTTTGCTCAAATACACCTGTTATTATGCTTTCTCAATTAGGCTTGATTTGGCTTACTTCACTGGTGGAGAAACCTGTTACTGGGGGGACAGAAAATCTATTGCCTTGGTACTGAAACTTGAGAGGTTCTTCTGCACCCAACCATTTTCTTTGGAGGGGATAGGGGTGCTGCCAGGAGCTGGCATGTCTTATTGAGAGTTAGATCACTAGATGCTGCAAAAGAGGATAGGTATGTGCTGTGCATGTGGCAGCTGGCCTCTCTGGCTCTGACTCCCACATTGCAATAAGTGTATGGACCAGACATTTACAAAGTTTAGGGTGGGAGAGCAGATAGAAACAAATGGGTAGGATCTCAGCATGGCCAGACCAAATACCAGGAGAACCTAGTAAGTCTTTGACAGCAATGGAAAAAAGAAAAAAAAAGTGAAGTAGGTACTTTTCAGTGGACTCTGTCAAGGTGTGCCACTAAGAGAACACACCATGTGCAACAGAGTTAGTGCAAGAGGTTTATTGGGGAATGGGGGTAGTAAAAGACTGAAAGGCTGTCTCGGAGTGGGGACATGAGAGAAGCAGGCAGACAGAACAGGGAAGAGAGGAGGAAGAGAGATGGGGGTGCCAGTGACTTGGATGGCTCAGTCAGGGTAGAGGCTCAGGATCAGTCTCTGGGTAAAATGGTATCTGGAGTCACCACAACTCTGGCCAACAAAACCTGGACTGCCGAACACGGCAACAGGGGGAGGCAAGGTAGTACAGATCTCAAAAACCCTGCACATAAGGGAGTTCAAACCATTTGTTTTGGGTGTATGGTGTGAGACAGCCCCAATTTGGATAAATTTCACAGCAGACATCCCAGGGCTGACTGAGATTTGGGTTTAGACCCAGTGTTGCCCATTTCCAAGCCTGAGACTGAAGACTAGGGCAAGGTGCCCAAGAGATAGCCTGGGGTCAAGCAGTGGGGGTTGGGTAGTCTTTGAGAAGGATATCTCCTTACACCCTCCCCCCATTAGAGACTGTTCTGGAAACAGATTGGGCTTGCCCTGCCGCAGAGGTGGCTTGGTAGGGGATTCCGAGGGTGACTAGGAAATGAGTGACTTGGGGTAACCGAGTCAAAAGTTGATCATGTCTGGTGGACAGACAAATAAAGGGAGAGGAAGGGCCCCCCCCCCCCACATGGCCAGAGGATCTGGTCCACCAAGTGGGAGAACTCATCTCCTCCTGGGTTTTGGCACCAAGATAATAGGTTTTTCTACCCTCCCCTCCCAATAATAGATTTTTCCGCTGATGCAGATAAGTCAGGAAGCCAAAGTGAAAAAGTATAGTAACAGGTTTATTTGAACAAAGCAACTCCCGGGCGGGTTCTCCAGTTCCAGAGATCAGGGCCAGAGAATCCACATGCCCAAACAAAAGCAACATCATATAAGCTGTGGGTAAGGGGTGACGATGTGTCCGGTACTGAGAGACCCAGGTCCTAGAAAATCCCTGATCTGCAACCCCCACACAGACCACAAACTACTAGGCTCCAAGCCCCGACCCAGGGGAAAAAACACAATCTGAAAATGAAATCAGAGCCGGGGAACAGACACTTTGACCCCAAACCTAGAGCCGGAGAAAAGCCGTCAAACTCTGAAACTAGGACCAAACAAATGCACTAAGTCCCTAGATTCAGGGCATACCAAAGACTAGGATTAAAAAAGAAAGAACCAGAAAAGAAACAGTTTGGCCCCAGAAGTAGAGCCATTTCTGCCCCTGACTGGAAACCAACAGATTCCTGAGCAGGGAAAATGGACCAATCAGAGCCTCGGCAGTTACTGGCAGTTGGGAATTCACCTCAGGCCCTTATATACATCATCTGCGAGCAGCCAATTCTAAGCCTGGAATTCTGAAATTCCTCATCACACCACTAGGGGTCAGCTAATCACAAGCCCTTAGGCTTGGAATGCCCCTATATAAACAACCCCCACCCTACATCTCTCCTGCACTGTTCCTGGTGCTGTTATTATTGCTACTGATGTCGTGGCTGCCACTGCCACTTTGGACAGGTGGAGGGACCTGAGCGAACTCATGAATAAAGACTCTGTTTTTGCATTGGAGTCGGTCTTGTGGTGGTGCTTTGGGTTGATTTAAGATATAAGCGCTAGCTACAATGTGTGTAAACTATTGGCCAAACAGCATTTCAAATAATATAGGTTTAGTGTGATTATTTCAGGTCTGGGCAACCAGGAACAAATGTACAGCCTCCATCAACAATTCTGTGTGTGTGGAACCTATCAGTTAGAGGTTCCTGAGGGAAGGGACCTGGTTACTCATGTGGCTTAAGGAGCTTATATTCCTTCTTTTTTGTTTATTATTGGGAAAAAAAAACCCTGGTCACAGGAAAGGGAACGATGTTATCATTAGACTACTTCCTGTTGAATCTGGGCATCGAAGTCCTTTGGGTGAAATGGATCTTCACCATCAGGAAATAATCGGGAGTCACTGGCTTCTGGCTCTGTACCTAGTGCTGGCATTCCTGTAATAGCAACTGATGGAAAGTCTGGTTAGAGATCCTTTGAATCTGTTGTTGAAGAAATCTAGACAAGAAGTTTATAAGGCAGGGTGTAACTAGTAGACTAGTAGGATTAAGAAAAGGAGAGTGTTTGGAAGGGTAGTGTCCAATTCCATATTGGATTGTCAATGAGCCACTAGCCAGAGGCATCGAGCTGTTTCTTATGGTTTTGGAGATCCATCTAGAGTTGTCATATCTTGTCTTTTACTATATCTGACTTGTTGATGTAGAAGCAACATTCCTCCCTGAGGAAGAGACCAAGACCACCTCTCTCTGCTGTAAGTAAATCTAATCCTCACCAATTTTGTAGTACTTATGGTGGCCTAATGAAGTCTACTTGACCCTGGAGGGTAAGGCTGTTCTGAGCTACCTGTTGTGATCCCAGGTGAACTGAGAGGAAACCTGATGGTAAACAGCCAAGGAAGTAGTCAGCCTGGGGTTTTGGCACCAAAATGTTTTACAGCTCTGAAGGCAAAGGTATCCTGGCTGACCTGCGCAGCTTTTGTAGGAAGAGCAAACAAAGGTGGTAGTCCACAGTGAAAGGGAGAGGCAAGAGCTCAGAGCAGGTGGAGGAGCAAACGCTGAAGAATTGCACACGTGGTGGGGCTGTGAAGGGCATTGTGGAGACTATGCCCATGTGGTGGGCAGTACATAGAGAGTGAATAGTGAGCCTGGGTGATAAATTTGGTGGATTTTTATGAGGCTGTTAAAACTGTAACCCCACCCTGATAATAGGAGAACAAGAAGATGTGGGTCCCTAAAACTCCATCAAGACTAAGCCGGGCGGTGGTGGCGCACACCTTTAATCCCAGCACTCGGGAGGCAGAGGCAGGCGGATCTCTGTGAGTTCGAGGCCAGCCTGGTCTACAAGAGCTAGTTCCAGGACAGGCTCCAAAGCTACAGAGACACCCTGTCTCGAAAAACCAAAAAAAAAAAAAAAAAGACTAAATAGGTGGGGCCCCCATGTCTGGAAGGAGAGAGGTAGATCACCCTGATATGTGATGTCTACCTGAGGCTCCCAGTGAGAGATAGTAGTGGTCAGGCCAAAGGAGCCTGGACCCGCTCAGATGTACATGACCAGATCTAGAAGGTTGGCTGAAGGGACAACTGGGCTTGATGTTCCCATGCCTTGACAGACATGAGAGCAGTCAACACCCCAATATCCTTTTTGATGGCACCTTGTACATGGTCTGGGTGGTTTATGAGGGATCAGACAGGCCCAGGCCCAGTGACCCTCCTGACTGCATTTGAAAGAGGGATCCAGGAAGCCTGGGAAGTTGCTATGGCCAATCAAAAGGCCTTTGTTAGCATAGGTAATTTTTTCATCTTTCCCATGGTACACCTTAAAGGCCATTGATAAGACTTCCACCTTTGGAGCAAGGAGTCCTTTCTCTGGACTTTAAATTTGGCTCTAATCTCAGGGAAATTCTGGAAGAAGTAGGGCATTAGGAATTGCCTTCCATCTGTGGTCTTGAGATCCAATTGGTATACTGTAAGAGGGCCTTTGTGAGGCTGTCTAGGAATTGAGATAGGTTATTGTGCTTATCCTGAATGACCTCTTAGATTTTTTCATAATTTACCTCTTGAAGGGTGGCCAGCAAGGAGACAAGTTGCAACCTGATCCCTAGCAAGGATGCCCCCTGGAATATTTTGATTTTATTCAGGGTCCTATTCAGGGACTGCCTCAGCTCTGACTAGATGGTCAGCCTGTTGCTGAAAAGGGAGAAAGGGAAACGGAGAGGCTGGAGGGAAAGAGAAAGGATTATGGGTTGAGGCTTGTTAGTGTGACTGAAAATAGTAGAAGAGTCATCTAGTTTGGCCCTCACAGCTAGCAGGAGTTGTTTTTCCTTGAATAACTTAAGTTATATGGACACGTTTATCCAGATGGGATTGGTATACCTGGGCAAGCCTGGCCCTGACTGCCCAGGTTACCCCTATGCAATGGGCTGAGGCTTCCTCTTTTCAATGAAATGTTCAAGGTGGGTAGAGATTGTCTCATACCTTTCAGGAAAATATACCCCTTTTAAAGTCTCAAACCGTACACTTATGTCCCTATCCCTAAAGTCCTGTAAGTGATCCAATATCAGAGTCAAAGGAGTCGTGCTTTAAGTCTGTCCCATTATATCAGTCTCATAAGTCAGAGAGAGGATGGACAAAAGAAAAAAAAAACAGTATACAGAACAATACAGAGTACTCCTGGTGCCTAGAGGAAAAACTAAACTGAAGACACAGGCTCCATGCCAGAAGGGGGGAGCGACCCACTCCTCTTTTTATAGAAACCAGAGGGATCCAATCCCATACAGAAAAGTCCTGGTACCCAAATTAACCAGAGGGATCCACTCCCATACAAATGGGCCCCAGAATGTCTTCTCAGATAAACCACCTCTGGTCATCTTGCACATGTCCACTCAGACCATCAACAGGTTCTTATAGATTCTGGACTGGGACTCCTTAAGAAGGATATCCAAAACAGAAAGACATGAAACAAAATACATAAACACAGGAAACTTGCCAGTCTACTGAAGGCTCTACAGGTCGGTCTGATTCCAGTGGGTGATCCCAAATGAGCCCCCAAATGTGTACCCAGATCATGGAGTTCTGCAAAATACAAGGAGACCAAGTCCTGTATGTAAAACCAAAGAGCCATTATTCAAGTTCAAACTTGGAATCTCCGTGTATCCAGCTCTTTGGCACGATCAGAGGGTCTCATACTTAGTTGGGGTGTGGTTTTTATTATACCAGAGGTTGGGGTGAGGGATTTCTAAGGTTCAGGACACCTGATTGGCTGACATTTGTCTAGGGGTATTTGGTGAAAGGGAATGGATGTGTGCTGTGCTAAGGGACACAAGTTGGTCCCATCTATAATAGTTGCAATGTTGGGTACTTTCCCTTTAGATGGTTCATTCCTGGGTAGGGCCAGTTTGTGGTCTTTCCTAGAACCAGGTAATCTGAAACTCAGGCCTCTGTTGATCTTGTCATGGCTTGACTCTATACTCGAAGCCCATCTGGAGCATAAATCCAATTAATCTTATTGATAAAAACCTGGAGTCAGATATCAGGGTACTAACCTGAAAGATCAGAGAAGCAGAAGAAAAGACACCAGTGACCCCTTGCCTCTCCCAATCCTCTGACCAAAAGGGTTGAGAGGATATCCTCTCCACCTCCTGAGTGCTGGGATCAAAGAAGTGAGTCACCGCTACACAGCTTCTATGGTTAACTGGTAACTAGCTCTGCCCTCTGATCACCAGGCAAGCTTTATTTGTCAGAACACAAACAAAATATACAACACCCATCCGCAGTGACACACTTCCTCCAACAATGCCACCATTTCTTACTTCTCAAATAGTGCCCACTTCCTGATGACTAACAATTCAAATATTTGAGCCTATGGGGGCCATTCTTATTCAAACCAGAACAGTTGGTAGCTTAGTAGCTGCTTCCCTGTGACCCAGAAAAGAAGAGTCAGAATAAGAAAAATTAGCCAGGTCTATTCCAAAGAGATAAAGAACCTCACAAAGGTAGTGAATGATACAATACCTGAAAAGTATAAAGAAAAAGACAGGCTGTCAGTGTATGGAAAGGAAGCCTCCTGGGTAGGGGAGAGGGGAAGAAAGACTTGTCCAAAAAGTAAGCTGGGGACCCCTGTAAGAACAGACTACAGTCTCACCCTCAGGGAAAGCCACAACCCACACTAGCCTCAAAACCAGTTGTAAGCTTTGGTGAGACAGACTTGCTTGGTGGGTAGGTGGCAGCAAGAAGGTATCTGGTTGTAACACAAACCCACACACCCACACACACACACAGATTATTAATAATAATCTGAAATGTTGATGTAATATTGTCAAAGTTGTGTGGATTTCCCAATTGCTCCCCAAACCTTACAGTATCCCAAGCAAGGTCATTCAATTTATCATATAGTTTAGAGGGATTTAAGAAGCCAAAAACAAAGATGAAGATGATAAATCCAAAACTGTCAGAAGACAATGGAGTCTATCAACTTAAAGGACGGCCCACTGGACTATCCACACCTAGAAACGTGGAGTCAGTCACATGTGTGTCGGTGAAGTCATGTTGGGAAGAGGCTTTTATGATATGGGAGCCCTGTGGGCTGTGATCCTAAAGCCTGTTGGCACAATCATATTGGGGATGGAGGTGATGTTGGGAAAATGCAGACAAAGCAACAGGTGATAAGACTACAGTGAACACTTGGATAAAAAAAATAGAGATTAACATTTTTTATTGTACGTATTATGTGTTTGCATTTATGTATGGGGACATATGCCATTTTGTGTGCTTGGAGGTCAGAGGACAGCTTGCTTTGTTTTTGACCATGTGGATTTGAGGGATTCAATTTAGGTTATCAGGCTTGGTGACAAGTGTCTTTATCAACCTAGCCATTTCCCTGCCTGAGAAACTGGAATTTTTGGAATACTTCCTCCAAATAGCTCTGTTTCCTTTATGTAGATTCCTTTTAAAGATCTATTTATTTTATTTTATATATCTTGGAGAGGGTTTCTTAAATTACCTGGTGTGAGTGAGAAGGAAACGTGGAACATGCAACAAACCCACTTAGGAGTTTATTAGAGAGGGCGTGTACAGGCCTGGGGAATCGGTGTGCAGAGAGAAAGAGGGCGTGTCCAGCTTTTTAAAAGCTGCCTAGTGCATGTGCACAGGGGTTTGGTGTGACTGTGTCATATGCAGATGACAGGCTCACATATGCACACAAGGGCTTAGCTGAGTCATAGTGGATGTAACCACACACGTGTGCACATGGGCCACGTGGGGCCCTTTAACATTCAGGCACTTCTGCCTGAGGGCATGTCTGCACAGGACAGTGATTGCGGGCTTTGTCATTCTTCGCATGGTACACCTGAAAAGCCACCTCTAAGACTTCTGCCTGTGGGGTCAGAGTCTAAGTTTATCCCTAATATCAGGGTAGCAGAGAGAAAAAAAAAATGAGTCATGAGTAACTATCTGCCTTCCAGGGTTTCTGGATCCAAGTTAGTGCATTGTAACAGAGTTTTAGTGAGGCATTCCAAAAATGTGGAAGGATTTTCCTTCGTATCTTGAATAACCTCTGAGAGCTTATTATAGTTTACTTGAGGGCAGCCTTGCGGAGACCTGCCAGGAGACAAGTCAAAAACCTATCCCTAGCTAAAATCCCACCTGGAGTGTTATAATCCCAGTGAGGTTCCTGCTTGGGGACCACCTCTGCCCCCCAGAGGGTGTGTTGCATGAGTTTGGTGAGTCTCATCTGCATGTTGTCTGGCCTGCTCCCAAACTTGCCTGTGCTCTTCATGAAGTAGGTTATTAGATAGGATCATATAGATATCATAAAAGGTGAGATTATAAGACTGGGTAGTATGTTGAAATTGTTTTATGAAAGAGGTAGAATTAGACGTATAGGGCTCCGGTTTTTGTTCTATATGGGAGAGTTCTGAGTATGAGAAAGGAACATGTATCCTAATCAATCCATCTATGGCCACTTCTTGCAACAGGAGAACTGCAATAGGCTTACCTTGGTTAGGGTTGGGTTCCATAGCAGCACAAGAAGAGGGGCAAATGTGGGTGCCAGTACTGGGTAACTGCTGCGGCCATGCACCAGAGAGGAAAAATGACTCAGCAGGGCTGCTGGAGTAGTTAGTGGGGAGGGGAGAGAGCGAGACAGCTGAAGAGTGAGCGGAGGGAGGTGGCAAGGCAGCGTGAAGTAAAGGAACAGAAGTATCTGTCTGCTGAGGTCAGGAAGGTGTGGATTCCTTAGTGGGGTCCAGAGCAGGAGCTGAAGGAACAGTGGTAGGAACTGAAGGAGCAGGGGTAGGAACTAAAGGAACAGAAGTAAGGACTAGGATAATGGGGGTAACTGCCCACTGAGGTAAAAAAGGCAGAGGTTTGTTAGCAGGGTCCAGAGCAGAAGTGGAGGGTTCTTCTGGTACAGATGGCATAGCCAGGAACATGTTAGGACAGAGGGCTTAGGCTTAGAGCCTAGATAGTAAAAGGCTTGGATGTAAGGAAACTCCTTCCATTTGCCTGTGCGCTGACAGAAGTTAGAAAGCTCCCATAAAATATTGGGATCAAAGGTGCTGTTAGGCGGCCACTTTAGATTGCTATCTAAATTGTAACGAGGCCATTTTTTTGAACAAGATTGACAAGTGTGGGAATCTGTAGGTAGGGCATTAAGGCCTGGGGTTTCAGGGTCTCTAAAAGTCATGCCAAGGAGGAGGCTGGATTGATGGCCTTTGATGGCTTGCTACCCATAGCTGAAACTGTGAAAACCCATGACAAACATTGACACCACAAGGCACAAAGTAAGACATCTCTTCACTATGGGCGGGGTGTGGATCACCTTGCGAACATCACAGGACCTGTGGGAGAGCATCCCCACCCATAGATGGGATTCTATAGCCTGGCTGGATCCAGTTGGGGTGATTTGGAAGCCAGAGAGGCCAGAGGCGAGAGGGAAAAAAAGAAAAGGAAAGGAAAAAGGAGAAATAAGAATCTGAGGGATCCTGGTCCCCCAGTCACAGGTAGATCAGCCCTGGGCCATTCCAAACACAATTTCTGCTAAGAGAAACAATCCAGAGAGGAATGTCAGTGAAGGGCTCAACCATAGCCTTGAAGACTATGGTTGGGGGCAGTCCCCCCATTTCTAGGAACAGTAGAAACTTGCCAGAGCTCAACGGTCAGTTCCTTGGGTTCAGAGAAATGGTTAACCTGACCAGAAAGGGGAAACTCACCAATTGATGCTGGTGTTGTATGAAGAAATAATGCTCAGTCAGATGGAACACGTGGTTGTTGTGGAGAAAATACCCGGTTTCGGATCCCGACCCCTGGAGAGGAGCTCGGGGTGGGAGAGCCTCCCGAGTCTCATGGCACCAATTAAATTACCTGGTGCGAGTGAGAAGGAAACACAGAACAGGCAACACACCTGCTTAGGAGTTTATTAGAGGAGGCGTGCACAGGCCTGGGGAATCAGTGTGCAGAAAGGGGGGGGGTGTCCAGGCCTGGGGAATCAGTGTGCAGAGAGAGAGAGAGAGAGAGAGAGAGAGAGAGAGAGAGGGTGTGTCCAGGTTTTTAAAAGCTGTCTAGTGCACGTGCACAGGGGGTTGGCATGACTACGTCATACGCAGATGACGGGCTCACGCATGCGTGCAAAGGCTTAGCTGAGTTGAGTCACAGTGGATGTAAAAACGCATGCACTCACATGGTTCTCGTGGGGTACTTTAACATCCAGGCATTTCTGCCTAAGGGCTTGTCCGCACATGCATGGCTCTAGAACCCAAAAGTGTAGCCTTATTTGTGGCTTAAATAATTACATTTTTAAGACAGGGTTTCTCTGTGTAGCCCTGGCTACCCTGGAAGCTAGCCTCCAACTCAGTGCTCTGCCTGCCTCTGCCTCCTAGGTGCTGCGATTAAAGGTGTGTGCCTCAATTGCCTGGCTTGATTTCTTTCTTTCTTTCTTTCTTTCTTTCTTTCTTTCTTTCTTTCTTT
>JABTXL010012322.1:3742538-3792538 GCA_025134845.1 Neodon shergylaensis | reverse complement strand
GTTTCCATTATTACAGAATGTTTATTGATGCCAGGCAGAGGTGGTGCATGCCTCTAATCAATTTCAGCACTGAGGAGGCAGAGGCAGGTAGATCTCTGAGATTAAGGCCAGCCTGGTCTACAGAGCAACTTCCAGGGCAGCCAGGGTTGCCTGTCTCTAGAAAAAAAAAATATTTATTGAGTGATTTTTTTCAACTGGATGCTAAAGAGGCAGGCAGATCGACATAAAAACAGGTCAGAAGCCATGACAATAACCCCAGCATTTGGAAAGCTGAGGCAAGAGGATCAATGAGTATTGAACTCCAGATAGAACTACACAGTGAGTTTCAGACCAACAGGGGCTAAGAGAAGATCTTGTCTCAAACAAAACAAAACCAGAACAAACAAAACATTGCTCAGGTCTAAAGACTTAGATCAGTAACAGTATATTTGCCTGGTATACGTGAGGACCCTTAAAGAGTTTCTTTCTTCACAATTAAAGGATAGAGAGAGAGGGGAAACACCAGAGGCCCAGGGTCCTTCAGCCTGTTCTGAAAATGCTGGGAACATTCCCAGAGATGCAGAAGGTGGAGCCAGAGAGCTGAAGTGTGCCCAGGAGCAGCTTCTGGGTCCATGGTCTGTGCAGCTCCCTACCAGGGAGTGCAGACTCATGCGTGTGTGCAAGCTTCTGAGAACTAAGCCTGTGAAATACGTCCTTGCAGGACAGAAGAAAAGTGTCAGGTCCTCACTGTAGCTGGGAACGGCTTAGAGGAACAGTGAGCCACATAGCTAGCTAGTAGACGTGACTTGAGGACATGCCAGACTCAGCTTAGACTGAGAAGTGACTCTGCTGCCCCTTAGTTTCAGCTTCCCCATTCCCCACCATTATCCGTGGTACCAGAGTGCAGGATGCAGGCACGAGAGTGTCTTCCTGGAGAAAGGTAAGGGAGTAGTGTCTTTCAAGTTTAGAACTCCTGCTGCCTCTCAACCCTGCCCCGCAAGCACAGACACCAGGATGGGACCCAGGGCTTCAAGCATGCTAGGCAAGGGCTCTTCACTGGGCAGCACCCGCAATTCTGTGGGGCTTCAGAGACACAGGAAGTAGAGCTTCAGGGGAAGCTCTTCTGACTTAAGTTTTGGCATCAATTAAAGAGATTTTCTGTCCTAAGTGATAAGATAAATTTTCAATTGTAGTACAAAAATAAAAATTAAATGTAAAGAGAAATCCAAATGACCTTTCTGGGGGTTAGCAGTGCAGCTCAGGGCTAGAGCTGCTTGTCATGAATGATCTAAAGACTTGGTGTCAACACCAAACTCTAAAAAGATAGAGGGGGAGAAGGAGGAAGAAGAGTGCTTTTTAACTATATCCTCTGGGCTTCCTAGCAACAGAGCAAACCTCAGTGGGGGAAAATAATTGATATTATTCTATTGAAAAGCCCGAGCAAATAAAACGGCATTCCTCCCCCATGAGTTCTGGTGAATTTCTGGGGAATCCCTTTTACTGATGGAAGGCAGGAAGCATGGTTGTCATGATTTGGAAGCAGGAGTTAAGATACAACTCAGTGGATACAATCTTTTCTTAACCTGCACAAAGTTGATGCCAAGCAATACATAAACCAGCCCATGGTGGCACACTTGGGTCAAACTTGGTCAGCTAGAAGAGAAAATGTGGGCATGTAGCTCAATGGTAAAAATATCTGTCATGTGTGAGGCTCAAAGTTTGATCCGCAGTGCACAAACTAACAAGCCTGCCCGAGGCACAAGGCTATCATCCTAGCATTCCAAAGACTGAGGTAGGAAGACCTCAGCCAGCCTGTCACATAGTGAGCCCCATTTCAAAATACAAAGCCCAAACTGGTCATAGTATTACGTACTTGTAACCTTAGCACTTGGGAGGTGAAGGCAGGAGGATCAGATGGTCAAGGTTAGCCTCTTGTACCAAGGGAGTTTGGGGCCAGCGTGGGCTACATAAAATCCTGTCTAAAAAGTAATGGGTGTGTAGGGTGCGTTCTCACTTTGAACTGGAAAAGGAAGCAAGTCCAAGCAATGGATTGCTCAGTGGAAAATTTCTGCTCTGGGAATACCTCCTTGGCATTCCCTGAACACTGTGCTGAAAACTGGGGAATGGGGTATAATAAAGTCAGGGTCTCCTAGCATGTGGATGGTGAGGGTTTCCCCTAGTCTGAGAGCTTTACTTTGATTTGAGAATAACATTGTCCACCTTTCTTCTTTTCTGTACCTTCCTTTGTCTGATTTCTTTTGTTCCTTCTTTTCTTTTTCTTTCCGTTGTTTTTCTTTTTCTTTCTTTCCTTTTTTCTAGACAGGGTTTCTCTGTGTAGCCTGTCCTGGAACTCACTCTGTAGACCAGGCTGGCCTCAAACTTACATAGCCCAACTATGTTTGAATATCAAAATCCAGCCTTTTGTTCCTTTTTTAAAAGTATGAATTTGTAACTGGGCAGTGGTGGCACACACCTTTAATTTCAGCATTCAGGAAGCAGAAACAGGAAGATCTTTGTGAGTTGGAGGTTAGCCTGACCTACAGAACAAGGTCCAGGACAACCAGGACTGTTTCACAGAGAAATCATTTTGAAAAACAAAACAAAACAAAACAAACAAACAAACAAAAGTGTGGATTTATTTGTTTGTTTGTTTTTTGTTTTTGAGACAGGGTCTCACTATGTATGTAGTCCTGGTTGGTTTGGAACTCACTAAGTAGACTAGGCTGGCTTCGAACTCACAGCAATCTGTTTGACTAATAAACTGCCATCCTGTTCAGCATCCCTCAACTCTTGTGGCTCAATCTTGCCCTTTATTTTCAGCATCAGGGGCTGAATACAGGACCCACACATGCTAGGCAAATCCTCTATCTTCAGTCCTTCTTCATTTAAAACATAACATTGGGATAGAGTTTTGCTGTGTTTGCTGTGGCTGCCTCTGAGTCAGTCTATAGTCCAGACTGACCTTGAATTTGAGATTCTTTTGTTTTAGCTTCCTTACTCTCTGGGATTACAGGTCTGCACCTCCTCTTGCGTGGAGAAGGTAAGCATCCACCACTTTTTCTGTCTGTAAAGTTACAGACAGAGGACTTCAGCAGAGTTCCTGCTGCTTATTCTGTCATCCAGATGGAATGACCATACTGGCAAGTAAGAGAAGAAGCCAGGAAGGAGGGTCAGGCCCGGTGTGGTGAAGCATGCCTATGGTGCCGGCTGGTGGCAGCATAGGCAGGACGATTGTTGTAGTCCAGGAATTGAGAGACTAGCCTGGGTGACTTATTGAGACTCCGCTGTAATAAAATAGCACAATAAGAGCAATTAACTCAGTAAGGGTTTCTACCTGCTCTTGGAAGTGGCCCTGTAGAAGCAAACTCTGTAAAATTATTTGTAGCTAATGAACCTAGGAAACCATGGATGGAAATAAACATGTCTTCATTAAAGAAGAGAGCAGGTGGCCCTGCTGAGGCCAGGGAGAGGAAGGGTGAGGAGCAGAGCATGTCTGAATGAGTTGCAGATGTGCTGAAAGGGAGCTCAGAGTTTCCAGGGTGAATTCATTTCTCCAGGGGAACTTCCGTTTCCTGGAAGCAGCATATGTAAGGGAGGAGTGAAAAGACACTGGCGCCCAGGGCTTGGGATACAGCTCCGTGTAAAAGCATTCGTAAGGTCCTGGGTTCCATACCCAGAACCTCAAAAAGAAATGTACACAGGACCTGGAGCACAGAGCTTCTGGGTTGGAGTCTCGTTTAAGATACAGATGAGGTCAGGAATGCACGCAGGTCAAGGAAGGTGTCTGGCCAGCATTACAAGTCCTGAATTTGATATTCCTCATCTCTAACACCAGAAAGATTTATTTATTTCTTCCTCTTATTCCTTCCTTCCTTCCTTCCTTCCTTCCTTCCTTCCTTCCTTCCTTCCTCCTTTCCTTTCTTTTTTCTTTTGCTCAAGACTCATGAGTTGCCTGTACAGCATCTAGCATTTAACATCTTTGGGCCCATGTCTTCTATCTGTAAAATGAACCGGTGAAACCTATTGCTTCTCTATAAATGATTTTCATGAGTTGAGAGAAAAAAATGAAGCCTTGCCAAGATGAATAGCGCTCTAACACAGTTTCTCACTTACTTAAATGTGTTTATTTTGGGTGATGGGGGGTTTGAGACAGGCTCTTGCTATGTAACCCAGGCTGGCTTCAAATTCACTATGTAACTCAGGATGACCTTAAATTTCTGATTCTCCTACTTCCACCTCTGGAGTGCTGGGATTGCAGGTTAGTTTGGTGTAACACTAGGGACTGAGCCTAGGGCTTTGTGAAGGCTAGGTTAGCCCTCTACCGACTGAGCTGCATCCCTAGCCTAGGGCCTCATGTATCTCTATGTGGTAGAACACTAATTGCTCTGCAGAGGCTGGAGAGATGGCTCTGTCATTAAGAGCACTGGCTGTTCTTCCAGAGGACCCGGGTTTGATTGCCAGCACCCACATGTTGTGACTCCAGCACCCACCTGGTCACCAGCACCCACATGGGGGGTAACAGCCACCTGTGTCTCCAGGTTGCCCTCTTCTGACCTCTGAGGGACACACATTCATATACATAAAATAAGTCTAAAAGATACATTTTTAAAAAGAATTGTTCTGTATTTGGCATTGCTGCTACCCTGCCTAGACTATTAGGCTTTTTTTTTTTTTTTTTGACAGGCTTTCTCTATATAGCCCTAGCTGCCCTGGAACTTGCTCTGTAGTGCAGGCTGGCCTTGAATTCACAGAGATTCACCTGCTTCTGCCTCCTGAGTTCTGGATTATAGGCATGCACTATCACCTCCCAACATTATCCATTATCCTTCTCTTCCTTTTTATTTATTTGTTTATTTTAAAGATTGATTTGTTTTGGGCTGGAGATATGGCTTAGGGGTTAAGAGCACTGACTGCTCTTCCAGAGGCCCTGAGTTCAATTCCCAGCAACCACATGGTGGTTCACAGCCATCTGTAATGAGATCTGGCGCCCTCTTCTGGCCTGCAGCAGACATGGAGGCAGAATGTTGTAGACATAATAAATAAATCTTTTAAAAAAAAAAAAGATTGATTTGTTTTGTATACAGTATTTTGCCTGCATATACGCCTGCGGGCCAGAAGAGGGCACCAGATCTCATTGCAGATGGTTGTGAGCCACCATGTGGTTGCTGGGAATTGAACCCAGGTCCTCTGGAAGAGCAGTCAGTGCTCTTAACCACTGAGCCATCTCTCCAGCTCCTCACTTCCTTTTTAAAATAATTAATTTTTTAGAGTTTAGTATACCAAGTGATTAATTTTATTATGGTACACACACACGCACACACATAGGCATGTGTGCACACATGTTTCATTATGTTTGTTCTTATTCAGCCCTCTCCCACACTGATTTTCCTCATCACTTGTTGCCCCTCTGTTACTCTTCCTTCCCCTAGTTTTCCTTCTGCTTTCATATCATATGGATATTACCTTTCCCCCCTCCTCTTACTTTAAGGATTATTTTTTGGGGATGGGGGTTCCTGTGCATATTCATGTGCACACAAGTGCATGTTAGTGTGCACCCACCTGCACTGGGGATCACACCCAAGGCTTTGTGTATGCTAAACACATCCTCTAGCACTGAGATACACCCCAGCTCACTCTTGGCTTCTGCATTCTCTACCCCCAGAATCCTTGTGTCTCTGTGCTGACCGTTTGCCCACTTTACAAAGCTTGCTTTGACCTTTCTTTCAAAGCTTCTATAATCAGAAAAGAAGACTTTTTCTGTGGCATCGCTTGCCCTGAGATTCTTGCCAAACCCAAACCCAGAGAAAGCGCTTCCCAAATGATACTGCAGGTAATAGGAAAGAAATTAATTTTCCTTTCTGGCGCAGCCTCTGCATTGTGACTCTGGGTTATGGTAGGGTCAGTGTCAGAGGGTAAAAAGTCACCAAAAGACATCTGAAGAATTAGTGAGTCTCCAGTCGACACAACAAGACGACATGATACACAATATATTCAATATATTAGCCTGTGTATGTGGGTTAGCGTGAGTATTCCAACCCATGTTCTTAGCTCTGGAGTTCAGTCAATCGGGAAAGAGACTTGAGTGCCAGAGTCTGTGGTACACCAGAAGCCAGAGAGGAATAATGCAAAGGTCAGGTGTCAATCAGTGCTCTGCCACCTGCCCAGCATGCAAAGGGGTGTAGAGCAAGCAGGGTACCACAGAGGCACATGCAGCAGGAACATGGACAGAAGAGAGGAGAGGGGAACCATGCGAATTTCCTGCTCTCCTCTCCCCACACCTCCATCTTTATCAGGGAAGTTTTATAAGAACAGAACACAGGGCTAGGGTGTGGCTCAGGGGTCTAGCATGCCCAAGACCTGAGCCCAGTCCTTAGCAAAGAAACAAAGCCGAAAAAAAGAGAGGCGAGGAGGGCACAGGTGGAGAGGGGCAAGGTGGTTTCTTTCTTCTTCTGACTTTCTTGCAAACTTACTGCTTGGGCCAGAAGTTTGACCTTTAAAACGTCTGATTTCTTTGTGAATACCCTTTCTCCTCCACGAGACAGCATGCTCCCTGTTTCTCGTCTCTCCCAGTTCCCACTTTGAGCATTTATTCGGTTGAATGAAATGATTGCCAGCTTTCAGGAGAGAGTCATGGTAGGAACAGGCTACCACCCATTTCCATGACAAATCGCTGCAAGTGATTCAGCCTGATGCCCAGCAGCGCTGCTCCCAATGAAAGAGAGAGATTTGACATGGACCCCAGTCCCTTTCCGGCAGGCTCAGGCCATCTTGAACAAGCTGCCCTCCTGCTTTGGACTTTTGGTAAACAAACAAATGAACAGCTATCCAGGGCTTTAGAGTGTCACAGGGGCACTTCCCAGGGACGTCCCTCAGAAGCTGCCCTTTGCGCTCCCTCCCACTGAAGAACTGGAGTGAGGAAATGCTTAGTCCTGTAGATCCTGCCCTTCTACAGCCTTTCATGGCAGGTGCTTGATTTTAAGATATCCTGGGACACATTGGAACTTTCCACTTTTTCTCCTCTTCCAATTTTTTCCCTATGTATCTTTATGTACTTTTATGTATCTTAGGCTGGCCTCAAATTCAACTATGTAGCTGAGGATGATTTTTGAATTTCAGGTCCTCCTTACATTTACTTCTGATCCCTGGGATCACAGGTGGGTGTCACCATGCCCAGCTCTCTCCACATTCTTCTGACTTTTTTCTCCACAAGAGTGAAAAATTGAGCCTCCAGCCGCTGGGTGACCTCTGATAATTCACTCTGCCCATCTGGGTTTTTAACTTTCCCATTTAAATCAGGTAATACTGCTTTCTCTGCTTAAAGTCAGGGCATTGGAATGTGGAGTATCTGGAGGACCCTTTCAACCCTGAGTGATTTTCCCCCTCCTTTTCAGTGTGTGTGTGTGCGTGTGTGTGCGCGCGCGCGCGCGAAGTAAAGCTCCATATTTTATTAAAGGTATTTTAATAAAGACTTAAGCTTGAGGATGGAGAAAAAGAGGGACTCAGAAGGAAGTAATGCATATGCAACAGTGGTATGGGCTCCTTAAGGAAGAGGTGCCCCTCCTTTTCATTTTTCTTTTTTTCCTCTTTTTAAAATATTTTATTTTAGCTAGAGGTGGTGGTGCACATCTTTAATCCCAGCACTTGGGAGGAAGAGGCAAGCAGATCTCAAGTGAGTTTGAGGCCAATCTAGTCTACCAAGCGAGTTCTGGGACAGCCAATACTCTTTGTTACACACAGACACCCTCCCTCGAAGTGTGTCTCTGTGTGGGTAATACACGTGAGCGGAGGCTGCAGCAGCAGAAGCTAGGAGAGAAAGTTAGGTTTGCAGGTGAACCCAGTTCAGGTCCTGTAGAGAGCATCACGCACCCCTGGGTGAGCCATCTCTACAACAGCTCGCCTCACTCTTCATTTCCTTATTTCTTTCATAGTTCTAGGAATGGAACCCAGGGCCTCCTACAAGCCAAGCATGTGGTCTACTATTGAGTTGCACCTCCAGTCTTTTTTTCTTTTTTAAGTTCTCCAAGATCACTTCCACCCAAATGGGGGGAAACTCCTCGTTAAGGCCCCCCCTGGTGTCTTTCAGAGTGTAGTTGTGACCAGGAAAGAACGGTATTCAAATTTGACTTGGAAGACAGAGTTAAGGCTAAGTGTCCCTTGGGGCTAGGGTCCTTTTAGACAGAGAAAGGCCCTGAGGCCAAGGTCACCCAGGTCACTCTAACAAAAAATGAGTCTCAACTCCACGCCAGCTTCGGAAGGAGCACCCTCAAATATCTTGGCGGTGCCTGAGTTTCCTTCAGTCACAGAGCCCACGTCTTAACTGGAATCTTCTTTCATTCTCAAATCTCCTTTATCACACATCCCACACACCCTCCCACCTAACCCCAAGCGGGTGGCTGCACCAGGGACTTGCTCTCTGGCCCCACCTCTCGCCAGCCCTCTGCCTCTAGGGGGCAGGGCCCACCTGTGCCTGGGGGCGGGGCCGAGGCGGAGGCGGGACAGGTAGGGTGTAAG
Source organism: Neodon shergylaensis (assembly GCA_025134845.1). Classification (NCBI taxonomy): domain Eukaryota; kingdom Metazoa; phylum Chordata; class Mammalia; order Rodentia; family Cricetidae; genus Neodon; species Neodon shergylaensis. The sequence goes on along the minus strand of JABTXL010012322.1, from coordinate 3,784,048 downwards.
GTAATGCTCCGAGGGGAGAGAAAGCGCCCTAACTGTAGCGAGCGAGCGCAGGAGCCCGCGGGCACCTAGGAGAGCCTCCTAGGCTGGGTGCAGGAGCGAGCGGGGAGGGAGGGAGGGAAGTGGCGGGCCTGCGACGAGGAGAGGCGTGGAGTGGACACTTGGGGAGGAGGAGCCGGGCTCCGCGGCCGGAGAGAGACCTGCGAGACGCCCGCGCAGCCGAGGGACCCCAGCGCGCGGAGCATGAGCGGCCGGTCGGCCGGAGAGCGACCGGGGGAGACTTCTTGCGCGCCGCGCTGAGCGGCGGAGCCGGGTCGGGGCAGCGGGTACGGGGTAGCCCGTGCTTGGGCGGCCGGCCGGGCGCAGAGCCATGGGGAGCCCCCGCGCCGCGCTGCTGATGCTGCTCGTGCGTCCGATCAAGCTGCTGAGGAGGCGCTTCCGGCTGCTGCTGCTGCTCGCCGTGGTGTCGGTGGGACTCTGGACTCTGTATCTGGAGCTGGTGGCGTCGGCCCAGGCCGGCGGGAACCCCCTGAATCGCAGTACGTAGCGCCGGGGGCCCAAGGAGGTGGCAGAGGTGGGCGGGCGCTCCGGGGCAGGGATCCGCCTCTCCGAGCAGGCTCCAGGTGCCAGCGCCGCCCCTCGCTTTACCGGCGACCCTGGCTGGTGGGGCCCGCCGTGGGTCCCTGATTCTGGCCTGCCCAGGGCAGAATGGGACCAGGACGCTCTCGTGGTTCCTGGAGCGCCGGGAGAGGTTTGGGGCGCCTTCCACCGTGCGGAACAAGCAGCATCGCGAACAGAAACGCGTGTTTAGCGAGCGCGGGCTCCGGCGCTGCGGCGCAATTCGGCCGCACGCTGCGGTCGGCGCCGCCCCAGCTTTGCCCTCCGCTTGCTGGTGTGTGGTTGGCTCCCTGTTTCCCCTCCGGCCGAAATCTCTGGGGTTCTTTTTCAATTACACCTTCGAGAGAGCCGCCTGGTCTTCCCGCGTCGCGTGCGCCACTGTTTCCAAGTATCCCACCTACTGAATGCGTAGTTCTCCGCTCGTGCAGACTGCCTCCTCCAGTGTTTGAAGCCCTTGCAAACTCCCTAGATCCCTCTCAAGGCGACCCTGCCATGGGTAGATTCCTACTTACATTTTTTATTTCACCAAAGCACTCACGTTTCTGCTTAGGAAAACGGGAGGAAACGGCCTTTCCCTTCTTCAATAGGTATGATTATCCACAGTGACTTCCAGTATACTTTTGATTAGCCTAACAAAGTTAAATGTCATATGGTAGCCAGAAAGGAGTGGAGAAGTTTCCAGAAGGGTCAGGTGCCCTTCCCCAGCCTAAAGAGGAAGTTCGCATTTATCTTCTGCCTGGATTTCGCTTTTCTGCTTAAGGAATCTCAAAAAAATACCCTCTTGGTAGATACTTTGGTCAACAACTGGATGTGGTCTTTTGTCTATTGTGGCTCAGAAAAAATTATTGTCTAAGCAGGGACGGTTTGGAGACGTGTGCTTATAGCCCAACCTCTCTGTGGCAAAGAACATAATTCTAGCTGTGAGCTAGGAGACTGGCTGTCGCGAGAGATCAAGCTACTATAGGTAGCTAGAGATCAAGAGGAAAGGAGGGATTTGGCCTACATGGTCTCCAGGGCCCCTCTCAGTTGGGATAAGAGACTATGATCTCTGCCTCTTGAGCACTGAGCACTGCCGAGGTGAAAGAGCCGGTGCACCTGGGGAAGAAGGTTGCTCTGAGATGCAAGCATGTAGCCATACTTAGAATTCTTTCTTCGCTTGACCCCAGCCTCCCTCCTCAGGTTTTGTTTTTTGTAGAAGCCTTCACACTCTGGTCACCCAGGTGCAGGTGGCTGAGTTTCCTTGGAGTGTGTAGGGGTGGGGGAGGCTTGAATTCACTTCCTGCTTGGAACACCCTTTGCCAGCATGGTTCGTGGGGGTACTCTTTATACACTAGACAGGAAAGCCGTTGCTCTGTGGTCCTGAAGTCAGTGGTTGCCATCCCTCCTCTTCACTTTTCCTCTACCTCAGGAGTGTTTTCTGGTCCAAGACCAGGCCCAGCTGGCCGTAATAAAATAATTAATAATAATAATAATAATAATAATAATAAAAAGCTTGCACTCTGGCTCCCTTCTAGCCTCTGGATTTTGCTGGCTTCTTTATACCAGTTTCTGAATCTGTTGTGTTTCTCTCCTCGGTGGATCTGACTTGTGAGCTTTTAAACTTTTATTTAAAAAAATTATTTCTTTTTCCAAACTGACCCTTCTCCAAAAATATGTTCCCAGCTTCTTATTCCAAAATTGACTTTGTGTTCCTTGTGGTTTCTTTTTTTCTTTTTGAGACAGCTTTTCACTCTGTAGCCCATGCTAATCTGCAGCTTGCTATATTGCAGGCTGGGCTTGATTTCAAGATCTTCCTGCCTCAGTTTCCCCAGTGCTGACAGTGGGTGTATGTCAGATAGTCTGTCTTTCTCCTTTTCTCCTTGTGATTTCTTTCTTTCTGGGTTTTTTTTGTTTTTGTTTTTGAGTCAGGATTTCTCTGTGTAGTCCTGGCTGTCCCCGAACTCACTCTGTAGGCCAGGCTGGCTCAAGCTCACAGAGATCCACCTACCTCTGCCTCCCCAGTGCTGGAGTTAAAGACATGTGCCGCCCGCCATACCTGGTCCTTGTGACTTCTAACAAGAGCCCAAGCCTGGCCACTGAGGGTCACGATTCCCTCTTCTTAGATTCCTAGGACTCTAAAGTTCATCTGCTGTGACATGTGTCCCAGTCCTGTCTTGATTTCTTTATGGTGCGGGGTTGGGGTGGGGGGAGTGGGAGGGATAGGGAGTGGGGAAAGGTAGGGTGAGATTTGAAAGATGGCTATACTTGTTCCCTAAACTTTTTTTTATTTTTGTTTTAAGAAGCCCAGATGTTTTGCATCAAAATTCCCTCCTATGCTGTGTCTTACTCCCAGCTCAGAGCTCTTCCTCTGGGAAGGAGTAGGGAATTAGGTAGGAATGGAGAAGTAGGAAGGGGGTTGCTAGTGTTCCCTCCTCCACACCCTGCATACCAAGAGCTACCAGAGTAGTGAAGCTGCCCCTCCCAGCTGTACCCAGGGCTTGACCACAGCCACCAGAGCTCCAACGAGCCACCCTGCCACTTTCTAGCAATCTCTGCCAGCTCAGCCCACCACCCGCCTTCGTGTCATCTGTGAGGCTGGCCTCCAGTGCCCAGAGCCTGTCATTTGCTTGTCCCTGTGTGAGGTATATTGGTTTAGCCCTGGAAAAGTGTACAGAGGATGGCAGTCCCAAACTCTAGGGTGGCAAAGTAATGACAGGGGAGCACACTTCCTGCTCCGACTTCACAAAATAACCTGGTAGTTTAAGATATGGATGGTGTGCAATTTGGGCTCCATATGCAGAAAAAGACATAACCACTGTTGGGATAGCTTTAAAGGAAAACAACTAAAATTATTAACAAATAGAAGAGGGTTTCTTGGCCGAAATGATCACAGCCTTTCACCCAGTCATGTTTGTTTAATACATAGCTCAAACAAAGCAATGTGCTAGGTTGTTTGGATATGATGACCAAGATATGGAGTCTTAGGGTTACTAATGCTATAATGAAACACCTTGACCTAAAGCAAATTGGGGAGGAAAGAGTTTATTTGGCTTACGCTTTCACATCACAGTCCATCACTGAAGGACGTCTGGGCAGGAATCTGGAGGCAGGAGCTGATGCCAAGATCATGGAGGGTTGCTGCTTGCTGGCTTGTTCCACGTGATTTAACCTATCTCCCTCCCTCCCTTCCTTCCTTTCTTCCTTCCTTCTTCTTCCTCCTCCTCCTCCTTCTCTCTCTGTCTCTCTCTTTCTCTCTGCCTCTCTCTCTGTCTCTCTCTGTCTTTCTCTCTCTTTCTGTCCATGGGTGTTTTGGCTGCATATATGTCTGTGTGAGGATGTCAGAAGTCCTGGAACTGGAGTTACAGACATTTATGAACTGCCATGTGGGTGCTGGGAATTGAATCTAGGTCCTCTGGAAGAGCAGCCAGTGCTCTTAACCGCTGAGCCGTCTCTCCAGCCTGCTTTCTTATACACCTCAGGACCACCAGCTCAGGGATAGCACCACCAATAATGGGCTGGGTCCTTCCACATCAATCACTAAGAAAATGCTCTACAGGCTTGCCTACAGCCTGATCTGATGGAGGCATTTTCTCAGTTGAGGCTCCCTCCTCTCCAGTCAGTCTAGCCTGTGTCAAGTTGACATAAAACTAGCCAGCACATAATGGTTTCTTTGTTCTATAACTTTCTGTCTAGGAGTGGGACAAGGTGTTGATATGAAAAAAAAAATCAGGCTGAGTGGTGGCGCCACACACCCTTAATCTAGTGTTTGGAAAGCAGAGGCAGGTGGATTTCTGAGTTCAAGACCAGCTTGGTCTACAAAGTGAGTTCCAGGACAGCCAGAACTACACAGAGAAACCCTATCTGGCAAACATTAATTAAAAATTTCAAAAGTAGAAGGTAGATGTTGCAGTGATATTTCTGAAAACGGGATACAGCTTTCAGATAATTTCATAGAAGTGGAGACATTTGGAGAGATGGCGAGGAGTTAGTTAAATTCTGATGTGTGGGGTCTGGCGAGATGGTCCTTGGATTAAGAGCCCTTGCTGCTCTTGAAGAAGACCGAGGTTTGGTCTGCAGGATCAATATGGTAGCTCATAGTGATCTGGATTCCAGTACACAGGATCCAGTGTCCACTTTTGGCCTCTACCAGGATAGCATGTGCACGGTGTACTTACTGATGCGAAGCATGCACAGACTAGAAACATTCTGATGGATTGAGACTGGGAGGTAGCTTGGTTGGTAGTATGCTTGCCTAGTGTGGATGCAGCTCTGGGTTTGATTCTTAAGACCCTTATAGAACTGGATGTGCTGTACACCTGCAATCATAGCATTCTGAGGTAGAGACAGGAGGGTCGGAAGTTCAAGGCCAGCCTGTGCTATATGAAACAAACAAACAAACAAAGCAAAAAACCTGAAAGGAGGAAAAAGAAGATTCTAATGGAGAATAGAAAAAAGACTACTCACAGGCAGCCAACACCAGGAGCCAGGGAAAAGTTAGTGTAAATTGGTAAGATTGAGCAGCTGAGTGTGGTGAGACAGAGGTGTGTAGGTAAATGAAGGGTGAGCTTCATCGCAGCTCTTGTGCAAGACTTTGAGTAAGAGGGAAACGTGGCATTTAGTTCACGAAAAGCAGAAAAGCAGTTAGGAGTTTTAGGTAGAATAACATTGCTATGTGGGACAGGCAAGGGCCATAGAAGATCTGTTTAATAATACTTTGAGGATGGGTAGTGGTGTTGGAATAGGGTCTTGAGAGGTCTCTGCCGTACCCCATAAATCCTTAAATGACTGGTGGTCAGAGATGCTCTGGGGTCTGTTATCGCAGTAGTGGTGGTGCTCGGAGGACCCCAGGTGACAGTGTATTCAGATGTGCACCTAAGTCTTTCAGTATTTTAGTAACTGTGCAGTGAATGAATAGCAGCCCCGAGAGCAGACTGTTCAGGGTTCTCCACTCGCATAGACTTTAGTTAGTTATATCCGTCTGTTCGTATGGAATCTGGTAAGGCCCTTCAGAAGGCAGAGGTTGCACTAAGATGCTTTCTAGGTTATAGAAAGGACTTGCAGTTGGTCGACTTGGTGCCAGAGCTGATAGATGACACTTGGTACAAAGCTAGCACAGAGAGATAGTGCTCATACTGGTTTTATTTCAGAGTTGAACCTGGCATATTCCTTCCCAACTACCAGGCTTACCTGCTGGACACCAAAGCCCTCTCAAGCTTAGGAAACTAATTGTCTTTTGCTGCCTCTAAGGTCTGCCCCACATTTCCAGTTGGCCCTTATCATTTTGATTGGCGTGAGTCGACTCAGGGAGGGAGGGACACCCACAGATGTCAGACAGACAAGTTGCTCCCATATCACCACAGTCATTCTAACTAGAAAGGACAGAAACTTCCTGTAGCAGAGGTAACCCGGGGCAGACTGGTAATCTGAGAATTGTGCTTAGCAGGGAGATGCAAATGAGGCAGATGTGTGGGCAAGGGAGGGATAGGATGGCTTGGAGAGGAACCTTGCAGTGGCGGAGGGCACAGCACAGCACAGCTCCTGCTGTTTGCCACACTGTTCTTTCCCAAGTATCCACTGACTCTTTTTTTGTGCTCTGCTTGCCTCGCTGTACCTTGGCATTTGTTATACCACTTGGCTGCTGTGGGCCCCTTCACATTAGTACTCAGTTCTGGGCATGTACTAGGCACTCTAGGTACTCGCCTAAACACCCCTGGTAACCACTGTGCAGTTGGAGATTTCAAAGCACCGGACAATTTGTGTTAGCAGACACTAACTTACCAGTGGCTAATCCAAAGATAAAACCCAAGAATTCCTTTCCTGTGCACCATCACACAATGCCTTTGAATATGAATGTCAACGATAAGAACTGAGTGGTTTGGGCTGGAGAGATGGCTCAGCACTCAAAAGCACACAATCTTCTTGCAGACGCCCTGAGTTTGGTTCCTAGTACCCTTGTTGGGTACCTCACATTGCCTGTAACTCCAGCTCCAGGGGATCAGAGCCTCTGAGGGCATCTGGACTCGTGTGCACAAACACAGACCTCTATATATATAACTGAAAATAAAAGAATTGCTGGGCAGTGGTGGTGCAGGTGGATCTCTGAGTTCGAGACCAGCCTGGTCTACAAAGCGAGTTCCAGAACAGCCAGGGCTGTTACACAGAGAAACTCTGTCTCAAAGTACAAAAAAGAAGAGAAGAAGAAGAAGAGGAGGAGGAGGAGGAGGAGGAAAGAGAAAACAGAGAGAGAGAGAGAGAGAGAGAGAGAGAGAGAACAAAAATGATAATAAAGAAAAGAATTGAGCTGCTTGTGCTGTCTGAGTGTGTCCTGGCAGGCAGGTGGGTGGTGTTGGCTAGAGGAGACTGCCCTTATTTGTTTCTGTCCTTTACCTGCCCTCCTCATTCCTGTCCTCATGGAGCCAGCGGGTATCTTGGCGAGGCATCCCCAGTTTCATCCTGTTCTCCACCCAGGGATCCTCAGTCTAAGTTCTGCCACACTGGAGCTGCCAGACACTCCCTGTCCTTGGGTTTGTAAAGGGCGCGATTCTCCGACTTTGCAGCCCAGGGTCTTCTGAAATGGCCGATTTTGTGCTGCTTCATTGGCGGCTGGAAGGTACACTGCAGTAATTTTCCAGGCCACAGAATCTGGCCTGGCCCTCTAGGGTTGAGCTTTATGGAGCAGAGCAGAGCAGCCTCCATGGAGTTTGCTTTGGAAGGGGGCCTGGAGACTGTTCTTGGAGTTGCTGCACAGCCTAGTGTCTACCCAGTTCCACCAGTCTCAAACGCCTCCCCTGTAAAATTTTTCCACAAGCACTTTCCTTATGTCCCAAGACGGTGACGTCTAAACTAAGTCAGCCACACATTTATACTTCGATGCAGTTCTTCTTTGAACTTTGACCTTTCAGTAGGGCTAATTCGTAGGTTTATAGATTAACTAACTCAAAAGAATAATGCTGGGACAGATAAGGTGTGAGACTGAATGAATGGGTTGTGTATTCTGAGCAAAGCTGATAGGCCTTTAGTTTTTATGCTCACAGGTTCTGCTTTTCTGTCCCGCGCCCCCCCCTCCCGTTTTAGACAGGGTTTCATGTATCCCAGGCTGGCCTCCAAGTCCCAAAGTAACCAAGGATGACCTTGAACTTCTCGTCCTTTTGCCTTTACTTCCTGAATGAATCTGACACCTGGGATTAAAGATGTGCTCCACGACACCCCGTTCTTTTATGTGGTGCGGAGGATCAGCCCGGGCTTCCTGCGTGCTAGGCAAGCGCTTTACAACAGCTGTGTCTCTGACTCAGGTTCTTCTAATGTTGGAAACATCCATTAGATAAACAAAAATGATCATCTTCATTATTTGTTGCCATGCTGGAGTTTGAGCTATGACTTTGTAACACTACACCTATGTTTGCCTGTGTGGTCGTGGATGCCAGAGGTATCATACCCCCTCTGGTAGCTAGAGTTATATCGGCAGTTATAAGCTACCTGATGTGGGTGCTAAGAATCCAACTTGAATTCTCTGCAAGAGCAGTATACATGTTCTTAGCTACTGAACCATCTCCCTCCCCAGTTTCCAGTTTTTAAAAAACCTTTTGATGAAAGACAGACAGATAGGTGGTGCTCGCGCGCGCGCGCGCGCGCGCGCACACACACACACACACACGGGGGCGGGGGTTGCTCTGTAAGTGTCCAACTTGGGTAAACAATGTATCAACATAGCCAGCCATGATGAAGAAACAGTTCTATAAGTCCCCTTGGACTTCCCTGGAATCACTGGCACCAGCATAGATGAACTTAAATTACTTTTTTATGTCATCATATAAATGAAATCATTCAATATGTGATTTATTATACAAGTTACACACACACACACACAGAGTTTATCTTGAGACAGTGTCTAATGTAATAGTCTGGCCTCAAACTCACTGTGTACCTGAAGATGGTCTTGAATTCCTGATCTTGCCTCTACTTCCCAAGTACTAGTATTACAGGTGTGTGCCACCATGCCTGACTTTAAAATATTCTTTATGATTCTAAAAATAGTGACCACTCCTTGTTCCAAAAGACAGCTCTCTAGCCAGACCATGTTAAGGCACATGCGCAGCTTCACTGTCCTGGGCTTTAGGCTGGCACAGCAGTCATCAGGGGATGAGGAGGACTCGGGGCTCAGCTGCTCTGTGTCACAACACAGCCCTGGGGAGCTGCTGTGGGGTAGAGCTGGGAGTTGTTGCTTTTATTGTGAAACTCCCCAAAGTGTTTCTTTCCAGTCTTGTTACTGTTTCTCTTGAGTAGCTTAGTTTTTATTGGTCGAATCAGTTGTGTAGCTACCCTGGTTTCTCCCTTTGTGTTGTCATTAGAAAGCCTTAGAATTTAACTCTTCCTTCACCTGGACAAAAGTGGAAGGGATTTTATGATTTATAACCTTTCTTCCATACCTTCCTTCCTCCCTCCTCCCTCTTTTCTTCCCTCCCTTTCTCCCTCCCTCCCTCTTTTCTTCCCTCCCTCCCTCCCTCCCTCCTTTTTTTTCCTCCCTGAGGCTCCTTCCTTCCCTGTATAGCGCTATGGATGGAACCCAGAACTTTCCATGTTAATCAAGCCCTCTACTACAGAGCAGTGTGCCCAGATCTGTGTTTTTCTATTACTTTCTTTCTGTCCTATAACTACTTCCAGTTTATACCTTCTTAACAGTCTGTGGTTCTTACAAGCCACTTAACTTAATCAAGAAATCAATAAAAGTGCTACGGTATACATAGGAACATTTAAAAATTGCCTCTGATCTGCTACTCCTACAGGGAGATTATTGGGAAAAAGCCTGCAAGATAAGTAAATAAAGTTCAGTGAGCTGGTTGGCAGCACTGCTTGCCACACAATCCAGGCACTAGCCAGCAAGGCTAAAAACTCTTTTCTTCCTTTTCCTTTTTTTTTCTTTTTTTAATTTTGGTTTTTCAAGACAGGATTTCTCTGTGTAGCTTTGGAGCCTGTCCTGGAACTTGCTCTGTAGACCAGGCTGGCCTCGAACTCACAGAGATCCTCTGCCTCTGCCTCCTGAGTGCTGGGATTAAAGGTGTGCGCCACCACTGCTGGGCTAGAAAACTCCTTTTCTAGCCTTGACCCTAACTGTTGAGAGGAAGACAGGAGAGTGACAGAGAAGTCATGGAGGTGAAGAACTATGTCTGCTACGAAGCCTGTGCCTGACAGAGCCACAAAATCACAGACAGCAGAGGTTCCTCCCTTTCTGAAGAGCGGAGAAAACAGGCCAGGGAAGAGCCTTTGCTTGCCTCGTCCTCCAATTACTTACCCTTTTACTTTTTGCAGTTTTCTGAGATAGTCTCCTCACATAGCTCACCTATGGTTTTCCTTCCTCCGTCTTTCAAATGTTGAGATTACAGGATTCTATCCTTATATCCAGCACCCATTCCCCCCCCCTTTTTTTTTTAAAGGAAGAGGCCCTCACTATATAACCTAGACTGGCCTTAAAATCCCAGAGATCCTCCTGACCCTGCTGAATGCTGGGATTAGAGGAATGCAACATTGTACGTGGCCTTCATTTCTTTTAGACCATGTTTTTGTATGACCTGGCAGAGGCTATGCTGTGTCCTGTTACCTACCTGTGTAGATAAAATTATACTTTGTAGAATCAGGCCCTTAGAAGATGGATGAAGGATGAGAAAGGAAGAAAAAAAAGTATTGCCAAGTGGTACCTTTAATCCCAGCACTCAGGAGGCAGAGGCAGACAAATCTCTTGAGTTTGAGGCCAGCCTTGTCTAGGATAGCCAGAGGAACAAAGAGAAAGAAACCTTGTTTCAAAAAATCAAAACCTTTAATCTGTGCACTTTGTGAGTTTGAGGACAGCCTGGTCTACGTAGTGACTCCTGGGCCAGCCAGAGTAACACAGTGAGATCTTGTCTCTAAAAGGGGTAGGGGGGCTGAAGAGAGGGTTCAATAGTTTCAGAGCATTGGCGGCTCTTCCAGAGGACCCTTGTTCAGCTCCCAGCACCCGCATGGAAACTCACATCTGTCTGTAACTCCAGTCCTGGATTTCTGACACACTCATGCAGGCAAAACATCAGTGACCATAAAATAAAAATAAATGAGAAAGGAAGGAAAGAGGGAGGGGAAGGTGGAGGATAGGGATGGAGAGAAGACTTCCAAGAGATTTTCTATGTAAGCACCCAGGAAATTGAATGATGTGTGTTTTTCAGTTTTCAGTTTGCAGATCTTGACTGGTAACGGAGATGATTCACTTTAAAGCTTAAGGGAAAATGTCTATGGAACATTTACTTTTTGTGGCGCACTGAATGGAATAAAGCCTTGATGGTTCCTGGAAAACTGCAGAATTTGAAGACAAGGCAGGGTTTTAATCCCAGTTATTCACCAAGTGAAGACCTCAGTAAGGTAATTATTCCTTTCCAAGCCTCCGATGCCTCATCTGGGTCAGAGGTCACACTGCTTGATGAGAGCTTTTCTTCTTAAGGTGAGATTAATGAGTCTACCACACACAGGTGCCTAGTTAGAGCCGGGAGGAGTTAAGTGCTTAGGGAATGTTGGGTCCCACCTCCTCCTCCTTGAACTTTCCAGTCTGCGAGAAGGGAGAATGCCCAGGCAGGCATGGGTTGCAGTCCTCAACTGGCCCTTTGGCCAGATGCCTCTTCACGGTAGCCTGCGACAACCCGTGCCCAGCCGTCCCTGCTCAGCACCTGCGGCTGGGAGACTGAGCACCGTTTGTGTAGCGGGACAGGAAAGCACAGGCGATGGAGTGCAGCAGCCTGTCATGTGCTGCGTGGTCTGGACTGCGTGTTGAGGATGGAAAGCACTGGAAGGCAGGAACCTTCACAGTAACCCTAATTTAAATTTTAGTGCTGACTGCACATGCCTTTAATCCCAACAGGCAGAGGTAGGTTGAACTTTATGAGTTCAAGGCCTGCCTGATCTAAGTAAAGTGAGTTTACAGGCCAGCCCAGGCTACATAGTGAGACCCCGTCTCAAGAAATAAAATAAAATAAAAATAACTTAAATCTTAACTCTGATTTGTTATGGGTAATAAATTAGATAAAATAAATTTAAATGATTTAAAAACAAAGGAGAATAAAGTTTTAGAAGGAACAGTATTAATTACTTTTCTTGTTGCTATAACAAAATATCTGTCAAAAGCAGCTTGAGGAAGTATAGTGGGTAACGTTGGTTGTCAACTTGACACACCTGGGAGAGGGACCCTCACTTCAGGAATTGCTTCTATTGGCTTCCAGCAGCCACGTCTGTGGGGGAATTTTCTTGCTTTGTGATTGAAGTGGGAGGTAGGGTCATCCCTGGATGGTGAGCCAGGGCTGCGTAAGACAGGTAGATAAGCAAGCCAGAGGCAACAAGTCAGGAAGTTCCTCCACGGTCTCTGCCTCCAGGTTCCTGCCTGGGCTTCCCTGCGTGGTGGGCCGTGACCTGTTGTTTTTAGCCACAGTGTTTATCTCAGCCACAGGAACGTGACAGGGAGAGGAAGGAAGGGCTTTCTTTGGCTAGTAATTTGGGCTGCAGTCCATCGTGCTGGTGCTAAGGCCTTGGGGACAACTGCTGTCTTTGTGTTCCACTCAAGAACATGGAGAGAAGGATGCTGGTTCTCTGCTGCTTTCTCCTTTTTTTTTTTTTTTTTTTTTTTGATTTTCGAGACAGGGTTTCTCCATAGCTTTTTGGTTCCTGTCCTGGAACTAGCTCTTGTAGACCAGGCTGGCCTCGAACTCACAGAGATCTGCCTGCCTCTGCCTCCGGAGTGCTGGGATTAAAGGCGTGCGCCACCACCGCCTGGCTTGCTTTCTCCTTTTCATTCAGTTTTGGGACAGCAGCTCATGAGATGGGGCCACCTGAAGTTATTTGGGCCTTTTCTCCTCCGTCCAGTCTTTCTGGAAACTCTTTCGTACCAGCACAGGTGTGTGTACACATGATTTTAAATCCAGTCAAGTCGAAGATTAACCATTAAAACAATAAATTTGAACTAAAACGATATCAAATTTGAAGGCTTTAGCTTTATTCTCTTTGGGAGTAGGTTTGGAACTCTTCCTTGTCACTTGAGGGGACAGCCACGTTTAGTGTTCTGGTTATGGTCTTGAAGACTCAGTTGCCTAAACTCTTAGTGGTGACCATTTTCCCAGAGCCTCTGGCCGAGGTCATCTCTAGTGTGATCTCAATACAAGCTGTTGCCTTGAGGATTAAAGGTCTCTCTGCTGAGATCTCCTTACAAATGCCTTTATCTATCTTTTCCAACTTGTCTGCCAACCAGAGCTCACAGAGCTGTGTGATAGTGCTCACACTCACCCTCCTTGTGCAGCGAGCTCAGCTGGTGTCCCAGCCACTGCTGGGTCCAAGACTGGCAGAGGGAGTGAGGACCCTGAGGTCTTCCTCCAGAACCAGAGTTCTCAGCTCTTGGGTCTCCTTCCTTCCCATTTTGGCTGAGTGGGAAATGGAGGTGGAGATGGGAGAGCCCAGGGAATGACTTTCAGCAGAATCTGTGACTATTGTACAAGGGAGGAAGACTGAGGGCAAGAGCCCAAGGGGGAGAATTTTATTCTCTTTTCAGTCTAGTGACTTTTTTTTCTCTATAAGTTTTATTTAATTCTACCTCAACAATTTTAGTTCCCTTAAAATGCTATAGTAATTGTATGCTTTTTGTCAGTTGTAAACAACTTCACAATCTAATATTGCTGATTGCTTCCCAAACTAAGGGGCCTGTATCTGCTTGCTGCTCTGATGGTTATACCTTATGTTTTGGTCCTCAGAGATTATGAAGGACTTAGCTGTGTCCTTAAAAAGAAGCTAGTAATATTGCATGCAGTATTTGTAAACATCATTTTGGTGTATTTTTCTGAAGAAGTCCTTTGACTTAAGTGCCCTTTTAAGAGTTTTTTGTTTTGTTGTTATTTTGTTTGTTTTTTGTTTTTTTTAAGGCAGGGTTTCTCTGTATAGTCCTGACCTGTCCTGGAACTCACTCTATAAATCAGACTAGCTCCCAGATCCACCTGCCTCTGCCCCCTAAGTGTTGAGATTAAAGGTGTGTGCTACCACCACAGCCCATCGAGATTTATTTTTATCAATTTTTTTGTTTGCGTTTGCCTGTGTGTCCATGTGAGTGTGAGTGCCTATGGAAGCCAGAAGATGGCTTTGGACTCCCCTGAACTGGACTTGTGATTGTAATCAGCCTGATGTGGATGCTGGGACCAAATTTGGGTCTTGGTGGGTACTGAGCCAGCTGACCTTCCTCCTTTAGCTAGAGCTTTCAAGTTCTACTGTCTGATTGTGTGTGTGTGTGTGTGTATGCATGTGCATGTGTGTGCATATGCGTACATGTGCATGCAGAGGTGACTATTTCTGTGGAAAGCAGATAGCATTAGCTAAGTGACAGCTGAGGGAACCAGCTTGTTGAGTTGAGGAACAGTTGAGGAGCCTGTTGCATAGAGGTTTGCCTGGGGTTGGGGGATGAAGGTGAGTGGCCTCATGTGAGGTCTCTTGATGCCACTCTGCAGACTTGGCAAGGGGTGGGGTAGCAGCATAAATTCCATTAGGCAGGAGTGTGAGATAATGAAAGACCCCTTTAAACAGTTCACTAATTTAGCCTGGCGGTGGTGGTGTACACCTTTAATCCCAGCACTTGGGAGACAGAGGCAGGTGGATATCTGTGTGTATGAGGTTAGCCTGCTCTATAGAGTGAGTTCTAAGACAGATAGGACTGCACAGAGAAACCCTGTCTCAAAAAAAATCCACTAAATTGTATTTCAATTCTTCAGACATTTATTGAATTTTTGTGTGTTCCAGGAACTGTGACGTAACTGTAGATAAAGATGTTGGAAGTTTACAAGCTGGTCATGCTACCACATGTCTATAATCCCAGTTCTCAGGAGACTGAGACAGGGTGCTGCAAATTTGAGGTCAGCTTTGCCCATGTGGTACAGTTCTGTCTTTTTTAAAAAAATTTTTAATTTTATTTATTTATTTTTGAGACAGGGTATCACTATGTATCCCTGGCTGTTCTGGGACTCACCATGTAGATCAGGCTGGCCTTGAACTCACAAAGATCTCTGCCTGCCTCTGCCTCCGCTATGCCTGGCTACAGCCCTGTCTTAAATCAGTAGACAGGTGTGTGGCATGGACCTTTAATTCCAGCACTCAGCAGGCAGAGGTATGTGGATCTCTGAGTTCCAGGTCAGCGAGTGAAATAGCCAGACACTGTCTCGAATGAATGAATGAATGAATGAACGAATGAACGAACAAATGACCTCCTTAAACCCAAACCACCTAGTGGCTATTATAGTGATTCCAAGGATAGGCAGCGAATGTCTAGCTCTGAAGGGAGGCAGACAAAAGCTGAGCCATCCCAAGGAAAGATGTGATAGAGTTTGGTGACACAGTCGATGTAGTAAAGGAGAAAATATGACATTATGGGCTTCAGATGGGATTCTCTGGCTCCATTGTCTTGATCATTTTTATTAAGGGATGCTGTATCTGTCCAGTATCTTAAAAGTGTTCTTGTGAGAAGGAAGTGCTTCATTTCTTCTCACGTCTTCATCTGGGATCTGAGCACTGCACTAGTCCCAGAGAGCAGTGTTAAGGGATCGGAGACAAGTCAGCATTCAGCAGACACCTCCTGAGCACTTGTGAAACACCAGGCAATGTCCTCTGCATTGGGAGCATAGTATATGGCTACTGAAATTCAAGAGTAGCCCAAAGTGACTGCATGGAGGGAAGAGAAAGGGATTCCTAAGAGGTGACATTCTGAAAGCAGGTGTCTTAATGGTGCAGGATATGATGAAGTGCCTGATGCATGCGGAGATTTAAGTAAGGCCTTTAGTGGTTCAGACAGTGGGAGCCTGGGAGACAACAGAAAAGGACAGAACGGAGGTGAGGCTGGTTTTCAGTGCCTCCTTTCTACCCTCCCTGCCGTCCTTGAAGCTTTGCCCTTTTACCTCCTGGCAGGAAGAGCCAGCCGCTGTCTCTGGGCTCTCTACTCAGGGTTATTCTGGGCCTGGAGAGAGACCCATTGTAGTGTAAACCTGGATCCCAAAACAAGTCCGGGTGGGGCTGAGTCCTTCCTCTCCTCCTGAAAGCCTGGCTGGAATTAACCTCTGCTCCGGTTCCCTCACAGCGCTTCCCAGGCCTCCATTAGTGCACTTATCAAAGTCTGCTTGCATCAGAATTATTTCTGTCTGGGTTTGTCTTCCCCCAAGAGATCATGAATTTCTGGAGTGCTGTACTTAGGAATTGCCCCCCGTTTAGCTCCCTGGTACAGAGATTTTTAACACTTTGTTGGATTGTGTATACCTGCAAGAATCTCATGGAGAAACTGTAGCCCCTTTCTCCAGAAGTTTGTTCACCCCTTAAATAATTCCACATCCTATCTTGGGGAGCTACTCAGTCCTCTAACCCCGGAATCCTCAGGCGGTAATTTCCTAAGAGTTTCACCCAGTTTTCTGGTAAGCACTCGGGGTCTGACTGATGGGAGCCAACTAGACCTCCTTTAGTTTCGAGGATGGCTAGTCAGAGTGCCTGTACGAGGGAGCATATAAACCGGCTGCACCCATCCAGAGGGCAGAGCTGTTCAGGGGCCTGTGGCTATCCTGAAGCCTTGGGCTAGCCTTGTCTCACATCTTTGCCATTGTTCATGCTGTGTTCTGCTGTCATTTCGTCCCTTCTGCCTGCTTTTCAAGTCCTGCCCATCCTCTGATTTCATCTCCTGCCCAGAGCCTTCTTTGACTGTTTCAGAATTAGCTGACTTTATCCTCTTTGGAACTTTGTTGCAGTTATGTGAGACTTATCATCTGGATCTGTCTCCTGTATTGACAGGCTGAGAGACTCCTGAGTATCTAGTCAGGGCAGCTCATTGCTCTGTAAACATTCGTGGGGGCAGCTGAAGAGGCAAGTGGTCACCTTAGACTCAAGCTGGCAAAGCTCATGCTTCCTCTGAGGTTGCCACAATGCCACCCATACCACCTGCTATTAGTGGGTACTAGTTCCCTACCTCCCAGAGAGACGTGGCTCTCAAGCTGGCCTTTAAACTCTCTGTATAGTTGAGGATGACCTTAACTTCTGATCCTCCTGTCTCTGCTTCCCAAGTAATGGGATGACAGGCGTATGCCAGTCAGAGCCTTGTGCATGGCAGGCAACAGTCTAGAGACTCAGCTACATCTCCAGCCTTGTGGTGGGTTTGTAAGGCTCCTCATTGTCTCCCTTGCTTGGTTTCAAGGCTGTCTCTAATACATCATAAGGATACCTGTTCGCAAGCCCCAAATTTTAGAGATTAAAGTTTTTGAGATGACTGCTATCTGTGTTTTTCATTCTAGACTATGGCAGACAGACATCCACAGTAGAACGTGGAATTCCTTGACTGAGCCTCTATGTAATCTGAGGATCCTTCTCAACACGGTTCATGGAGGCATTGCAACGAATGGTCTGAGTTATTCTTTAAAATGGAATCTGTTTGCCCAACTTCAGGGCTTTACCAGTGGAGATTTTAAGGCCTTGAGCAGATAGGAGAATTGGATTCCGAACTCCTGATACATTTTCCCCCCTGCCAGTTAGTGATCGTCATTCTGCCTTCTCATTTCCCCTTTCTTCGCTAATGCTTTCTGCTTCCTCCCTTTAAGTCAACCATTCTCGACCCCTTGGGGGGGGGTGTGTCAAATGATCCTTTCACAGGGGTCTTTGAAGACTGTCGGAAAACACAGGCGTTTACATTATGACTCATAAACTAGCAAAATTCCAGTTATGAAGTAGCAATGAAAATAATTTTGTGGTTGGGGGGTCACCACAACACGAGGAACTGTATTAAAGGGTCACAGTGTTAGGAAAGTTGAGAACCTCTGCCTTAAGTGATGCTTTATTTCCTCAGTGCTGGGGATGGAACCCAGAGCATCATGCATGCCAAGGACTCTAATTGAGCAACACCCTCAGCGGGTGTTTATCTTTTCGTACCAGGGAGGCAGCTGAAGTCACTGCCACCTAGTTGCAAGTGGATCATGTTTCCAGCTCAGCGGCTGTTAGCGGTGATCTGTGGCTTTCCTGAAATTTCTCTCGTGACACCTGCTTTGGTATTAGTTGTTGGGAGCATCCTGCAAAGATGTTCCTATTGGTGTTGAAGTCTCATGTTGCAAGGGGCAGGTCAAGACTTGACGAAGACTTGATGCTCTTCATCTGACAGATTCCTTTGCTTTAGGCTCCCGTCCCGAGAACAGAGCCCATTCAGTGTTAAGCTCCTCCTTGTCTCTTCCTTCCTCCTCCTTGGAAAGCCTTTTTACAAATCATTATTTATTCATGTATGTGTGTGAGAGAGAGAGTATGTGTGTATGCACGTGCCACGGCACACGTGTAGAGATCAGAGGAAAACATATGAGAGTTGGTTCCCTCCACCACGTGGGTCCTGGGTCATCAGTCTTGGTGGCAGCTGTGTGCTTTTACCACGTGTAACTGCAGTGGATCCTGGGGTCTGTCTCAAGCAGTAATAGGATGGGACTGATAATCAGAACTGGCTTCAAAAACAGTGTACAGCTGTTATCCCAGCTACCAGGGGAGGTGAGGCAGAAGAATCGCAAGCTCAAGGCTTGCGCGGGGCACAAAGTGAATTCAAGGCCAGCCTGAATAACTTAAGGAGACCCTGTACCAAATAAAGCCTAAAAAGAAAAAGAGAAAGGAGGCTGTGGGTATAGTTCAGTGATAAAGCACTCGCTTGGCATCATGTTTGAGGCCCTAGTCTCACTCCCCAGTACTGTCCCTTCACCCCAGAAAAGAAAAAGTGTGTGTGTGGCGGGAGCAGATATCAATCTTTCCTCTTTCCAGCACACAGAAGAACTGAGCATCATGGGCTAGATTTCCAGTCTTGTTCTGATATGAACTGGGTGTCCATCTTTCAGTGAGTCAGTCCTGCTCTTTGCTGTCTGGGGCTCAGTCTTTGTCAACACAGAGCTCTGACTAGGATTCCTGGTCTTATCTAACTCTGACATTGTCCTCAGAGAAATGGTGCTTGTCTCAGCTTTCCGTACCTTGAGTTGAATGTGGCCAGAGAGAGATTAGCGAAAAGGAGAGTAAGGAAGATGTCTGGGCTCAGGTCCCGCCTCCTTACAGCCGCTAGCTCTGTAAACTTGCCACACTCAAGTGAGATGGAAGACTGGGCTGGGCCCACTCCTGTCCTGAGACAGCTCCCCCCACCCCACCCCCGCTGCGGAAGGAAGGAAGCCTCCCATAGGTGGAGGAGGCTCTGAGGAAGGCTAAAGGTTGGGTATTGATGTGGGGCGCATTAGATGAAGAGGCTCAGTGACTTGGGGACATTTCTGTAAGTCCTGGTCACCACTGTCATTAATCTCACAGCCCTCCCCCCTAAACTTGTGAGCTGTAAACTGGACTGGGCCCTCCCCTAGGGTCTCGCCCTCTGTTCCTCCTGCCTGCTGGTCAGCCATCACATAAACACTGCTGTGTGCTTAGCTCGGGAGTGGGAAGACTTCTGTTCAGGGACTGGCTGAGGAATTGCCCACTAATTTTGGCAGTTCCTGCCACAAGCTTGACCAGACCATCAGAAGTGGGGGGAATTAGAAGTAGGAGTTAGTGAGTCATGGGTGCAGCCACGGGGAAGAAGCCCTTGGCAGAGGTGCCCATCCAGAAAGCCAATTTCCCTTGCATCTCCTGGGGAGTAGTAGTTCTGAATTCTCCCCTCCAGGCTGGCTCAGTTTAGGTGGCTGGTCTGATGAGCATCCCTGTGGTGATCTATTTAATGGTAACGATGATGCCGAAGGCACAAGGTGAAACCCTGGCACATCTCAAATTTTCAGCAAACCCTCTTTCCCCTTGGTTATGGAGCAAGAGCAACCACAGAGCTGTCAAACTCCAGGTGGCCTGCTTGGTGACCACGGTGGAAGGGTGGGAGGTTGCTTTGTGTGCCTTTCCCTAACCCCTAGTTGCCTGGGGCAGGGCAGACAAGCTCCCAGTCATTACCTCACCACAAGGCCCTGTTTGCCAGAGCTGAGAGGAGGAAGTGCCTGGGTGGAGAGCTCCAGTCTAATTTTAGACTTGGAGACTCCCAGGCAGCTGGCCGGACAACTGGGGTCTGTCTCCTAACTGGGAGCCATGCATGTGGCTGGGGGTGGGGAGGGGCACATTCCTGCCTCAGCCTCTGTTGCAGAGAAAGCCTGAGGTAGGCTTTGTGCACCAGAGGGAGGGCGCAGACACCGCCACTTTCTCTAATCTCCTTTGTACTTGTGTTAGGATTTTTCCAGCCTTCTCAGGCTGTGTCCAGGTGGCTTTGGAGACTAGAAACCGCTAAGATAGCGCCCAAGGCATGGGACTTTGAGACTCCAAAAGCAGGCAGGAGAAGACATGAGAGTACATATCCAGGCTCCCACTTGTTACTGATCCGAGCATCTAATTTTGTATTTTTTGATCTTTTTCCTATTGACATATATAGTAAACGGGGAAAAAAAGATTAAGTCACACATAGGGATAAAGAAATGAAGGTCTCTGTTGAACACAGCAGCTCCTTGCTTCTGCTCCCCCAGGTCCCAGGATTGACTCCATGGTACTTTTGCTACCCACCTGAAGCCTACCAGTGTTCTGGGCGCTCTGCTGGGGAAACCCCAGTGTTATTTTCCGATATTGTCTCATCAACGCCCATCCCAGGGGACACTGGAAGGGAAGTCAGGAAGATGGCGCCATTCCATTTTTTTAAATTTTGTGTTTGTTTGTTTTTTGAGACAGTGTTTCTCTTTGTAGCCCTGGCTCTCCTAGAACTCTCTCTGTAGATCAGGCTGGCCTTGAACTCACAGAGATAGTAATAATATAGTTATAAAGTTCAGTATTGTTTTGTTATATGTAATTTTACTTTGTTAATGTTAAAACCCTCTTTTTTATTTAAACAGAAAAGGGGAGGTGATGTGAATTTCCCTCTGTATGCTGTGATTACCGTTAATGAATAAAAAACTGCTTTGGGCCTATAGCAGAGCAGGGCAGGGCGGAGCAGAGCTAGGCAGGGAGGACTGGGCTGAAAGCTGGGAGGAAGAAGGGAGGCGGAGGCAGAGAAGCCGTGGAGCCGTGGGTGGAGACAGACGTGTTGAAACTTTGCTGGTAGGCCACGACCTTGTGGAGATGCACAGATTAATAGAAATGGGTTAAATTTGTAAGATGTAAAGATGTAAGAATTAGCCACTAAGAAGCTAGAGCTAATGGACCAAGCAGTGATTTAAATAATATAGTTTCTGTGTGACTATTTCAGTTCTGGGCAGCCGAGACAAACAACTTTCTTGCAACAAGAGCTAGTTCCAGCCGGGCGGTGGTGGCGCACGCCTTTAATCCCAGCACTTGGGAGGCAGAGGCAGGCGGATCTCTGTGAGTTCGAGACCAGCCTGATCTACAGAGCTAGTTCCAGGACAGGCTCCAAAGTTACAGAAAAACCCATCTCAAAAAAACAAAAAACAAACAAACAAAAAAACCAAACCAAAACAACAACAAAAAAAAGATGCTGGGAGTGTAGCTCAGTGGTGAGCACCAGTCTAGCATAGGTGAGACCCTCTCTAGCACTGCTAACAGAATAAAACAGAACGAAAATCCTCCAGAAAGCAGACTGTTTGGGAAGGGATGATTTCTGGGAAGAGGACTGGGAATTTGAAGAGATGCCAGAAAGTTCCAAAGGAATGTTCTCTGGTTTATAGCGGAGGGGTGGGCCCCCAGGTGTCCATCCTCCATCTCACTCTAGTCCTTCTGAGAGATTTCTTTGCAAAGTAATTGAAAATTTGAGGAAGTTCACAGGTTGGAGAAACTGATCTGGTTAGGCAAGGAGGAGACACTTTTTTTTTTTTTTTTTTTTTTTTTTTTTTTTTTCGAGACAGGGTTTCTCTGTGGCTTTGGAGCCTGTCCTGGAACTAGCTCTTGTAGACCAGGCTGGTCTCGAACTCACAGAGATCCGCCTGCCTCTGCCTCCCGAGTGCCGGGATTAAAGGCGTGCGCCACCATCGCCCGGCTAGGAGGAGAAACTTAAGTTGGAAAAAGAAACATAATTAGCAGGCAGGATGCTAAGGGCTAGGCAGAGCCATAACAATAAGAGTCCATCTATGCGTGCTTGATCTCAGTGGCCCTGTGGGGACAGAAACCTTTCGATTCCCAGTTGTTCACAAAGGTCCCTCACCTTGTCCTAGGTGTCATGGTGAATCGCCCGTGCAGTCTGCTGTAACTGTCCCAGTGGTGGAGGGAAATGAGGTGACAGAGGGCTGGTTGGGAGGGGGCTGGGCGGAAGGAAGGAGAGTCCCCCACCTCTCTAAGCCTGTTTCTCAGCTTACAAAATAGAGCTGTATTTAATCTGTCAATGATTATTCCTGACATCAGAAATGATGCAAGGAGGGAGAGAGCAGAGCGGACTATTTAAAGAGCTGGGTTCTGTGTCCATGAAACATCAAAGGCAATGTTCTGTCTCGGGTAACGGCAAATCGAGGCAGCTGTGCCGGTTTGTCTGCCTTACAAGACAGGTCAGGAGAAGAAAGTGATAGATCAAAAGGAGAATAAGTGAAGATAAAAATAAAAGCTTTTTAAAAATCTTAGTTGCTCTAACAGTGTTAGAAATAATAATGCATGTGACTACACATGCGTATTTGTACTTGTACATGCTTTTACACGAATAAGATGAATGACAGCGGTGACACGCGGGATAGAGGGGGACCGGAGATATTAGTGTAAAGGTATAGTTATAAATGTCAGTATTGTTTAAAAGTGGATGTGCATTCATTGTAAATACATTTGTGCAAATAAGGACGCCACTAAGCGTAAGGGAAGAAGTTTTAGCTGGATGTGGTAGCACAAGCCTGTGATGCCAGCCTGGTCCACAGAGCGAGACCCTGTCTCGATCAGAAAGAGGGTAGAGATGTGGCTGTCGGTAAATGTCCTCTGCTGCAAGCATGAGGACACAGGTTCTGATCCTCGGTGTCCGTGTAAAACTGGGGCTCAGGGACACACGTGCACAATGCACAACTCAGCGCCGTGGAGATGGAGATAGGAGGACCCCCGGAGCTCTTAGCTAGACAGCATTGTTGAGTTATTCAGTGAGAGACCCTCAAAAAGTCCGGAAGACACAGGATCCACCCTCCGTGCCAGCTGAAACTGCAGAGGGGGCTGGGAGTAATGGCACATGACTCTAGTTGTAGTTTGAGATGGCTCATGGGTTTGTGGCTAATCTTGGTTACCTCACGAGTTTCAGGCCAATAAAACCATGTCCAAAAAAGAAAGAAAAAAGAAACTATATAGTTATATAGAATGACAAAAAGTAAAGCATTCTCATGTTGACAAAAGCAGAAACAGCTGCATTAGTTTCAGATAAAGCAGATTGCAAGGTAAAGAAACTTATCAAGGGTAAAGAGGGACATTACATAATGACAAAGGGCTAAGTATTCTAAGAAGAAATGACAATCCTTAGGGTCTATGTGCTTACGGGTGGTGTCAAAATACACAAATCAGAAACTGATATGGCTGCAAAGAGAAATGAATGAGCCCATTGTTGTAGTTGGAAACTTAACCTGCCCTTCAGAAATGTATCTGTCTAGCAGGCAGAAAATCAATGAAGACATAGTTGAACTCAGCGGCGCCATCAATCAACTGGATATGATTGACACCTGTAGACTGGATCGGCCAGAATCAACATAGCACACATTCCTCTCCAGCTCACAAGGAGCATTCAGCAAGACAAGTCACATTCTGGGCTATAAAGCACACCTTACCAATTTATGAGGCTACAATCATATATAATATCTGTCCTCAGGCCGTATAGAACTAAACTAGGAATCAGTAGCCGGAAGATAACTGGAAGATTTTAAAATATGCTGATATTAAACAACAGACTCCAAATTGCACATGGATCCAAGAAGAAATGTCAAGAAACTTTTAAAATACTTTGAACCCAATAAAAATGAAAATATAACTTAGCAAAATTTCTGGGACATAACAAAAGGAATACCCAGAGAGAAATTCATGGCACTGAATGTGTAGATAAGAAAGAATGATCTGACATTAGTACTTTGTGCTTCCACCAAGGGAAGCTAGAAAGCGCAGCGCAAACTGAGTTCCCGGTAAGTCGGAGGAGTACTGAAGGCTGGAGTAAAGTCAGTGAAACTGAATGCAGGAAATTAAGAGAAAATCAACGAATCCAAAAGCTGGACTTTTGAAAATGTCAACAAAGTAGGCAAACTTCTAACTCAGGCTCCCTAAGAAAAAAGAGAGATGGCAAATTGCTAATGCTCAAAGTAAAAGGGTTGTGCAGTACGGCCTGATGGCATTAAGAGGGCACTGAGAGGGCTGGGGACATGACTCAGTGGAGAAGCGCTTGCTGTGCTAGCAGACCTGAATAGGGACCCCAGCACCCACATAAAATCTGGGTGTGACAGCATGCACCTATAAATCCCAGTGCTGGGGGAGAAGTAACAGATCACTAGCCCGAGGTAGGGAGCGTCTGCGGGCCAGCTACTATACCTGGAAGAGCAAGCTCCAGTTCAGTGAGAAACCCTGTCTCAAAACAGAAGGTGGCAGCTGAGAGATGGCTCAACCATTAAGAGCATTTGCTGCTTTTCCATAGGACCCAAGTTCAGCCCTCAGTACCCACATCAGGGGACTCACAATGTTCCCGGACATCTGATGCCTCTGACCTCCAAGGACGCTGTATTCATGTGCATATACCCAGATACAAACATGCACAGATATTCAAAATTACAAATGTTTTGTTTTAAGACTGAGTATCTCTGTATAACTCTGGCTGCCCTGGAATGCACTAGGCTGACCTCAGACTTCCACCTGCTTCTGCCTCCCTAGTTCTGGGATTAAAGGCACACGCCACCGTGCCCAGCAACAAAATAAATCTTTTTTTGGCTTTCCGAGACAGGGTTTCTCTGTAGCTTTAGAGCTTGTCCTGCAGCTAGCTCTTGTAGACCAGGTTGACCTTGAACTCACAGAGATCCACCTGCTTCTGTCTCCCAAGTGCTGGAATTAAAGGCGTGCCCACCACTGCCTAGCAACAAAATAAATCTTTAAAAAAGAATGTGAACAGTTCTGTGCCCATAAATATCTGAAAGACAGAATCTACTGATATTTGAGAAGAACTAGATCATCCAAATAGGCTGTTCTAGATATGTAATAGATCATCTGTTAGAGACATTGAGTCAGTAACCTAGAACAAAAAGCACCAACCCCAGGTTGGTGATAGATACTACCAGACATTTAAGGAAGATATGGCTAATTCTCTACATTTGCTTCCAGAAAGCAAAAGCAGAGGGGACACCTGCTATCTCTTCCTGTAGGGCCAGCATCACACCAATCTTTAAACCAAGACATAACACAAGTGAGGAGAAAATCTAAATTCCTACAAACTCTGCAGCTACCGTCACACCTAGCAGCGCACAGCAGTAGTGTCTCACTCACACTGAACTCTGAAACAGTGAAACCTTCCTTAGCCCTTCGTCCTAGAAGTCCTGGCTAATGGGATAAGACAAGAAAAAGGTAATAAAAGTATGATGGTTGCAAGGAAGTAATAAATGTTCATTGTGCCCAAATTCCATGATAGCTGATGTAGAAGTCTGAAGGTTTTCCAGAAACCACTAAGGTTGGCAAGGCCACAGAGCACAAAGTAATATGACTGTCAATCACGCCCATCTCTCCCCCCCCCACTTGAGACAGGTTTGCTGGCCTTGTTCTGTAGATCAGGTTGGCCTGCATCTCCCACATGCTGGAATTAAAAGTGTGTACTGCCATGATCAGCTGCAGTTTTCTTAATGTTACTCAACACTGAACAAAGAAAATTCGAGATTGAAAACACATTTAGGTTTGTATTATTACTTGTCTGAAATGAGATACTTAACTATAAATACAAAGAACCTCTATGAGGAAGGAACCTAACTACGAAGACCTCTATGAGGAAATGCTAACGCTATGATAAAAAGAAGTCAGCTGATTTTCTGTCTGTGGATGGTCAGTGTCACTCCTCTCCTTGGGTCTCCTACCAGCCAGAAAAAACTCGCCTCCTTTATCTTCACAATGACCACGTTGACTTGGAATCTCTCTCTCTTTCTCTCTTTGTGTTACTAAGGACAGACTCTACGACCTGGTTCATGCTAGATAAGTGCTCTATCCCTAGGGTATATGCTCGCCCCTGCCTTATTTTTATTTTTAGACAGAGCCTCACTAAATTGCCCAGGCAGGCCTTGAACTGGTGGACAGACCACGTGTGTAGCTGGGGTTGTAGTCCTATGCCACGAGACCCAGCAGAATCTCTACCTTCTTACTTGAGTTACTGTAAATATAAATAGCTTAAATGTTCTATCCTCTCCTTCTGTCCTCAGGACTATTTCCTTTTTTAAATTTTATGTTTTTATTTTTTGTGTATGGGTGTTCTGCCTGCATGTATGTCTGTGCATGCCTGGTGCCTGTGGAGGCCAGAAGAGGGCATCATCCCTGAACTGCAGACAGTTGTGAACCACCATCTGGGTGCTGAGAATCAAACCCAGGTCCTCTGGAAGGGAAAGCCATGCTCTTAACCTCTGAGCCATCTCTCAAGCTGCTGCTGTTGCTGCGGAGGCAGAGTTAGAGTCTGGCTTTAGAGGCTCTGGTGTAGCTACTGCTTCTGCTGTTGAAGGTGCTGCCGCCGTAGCTAACACAGCTGTTGACCGTCGCTAACACCTAAGCAGACTGACTGGAGGTAAACCCCTAACAAATGTACCATTGTTCCATACTAGCACACGGGAGCATGGTTTAAGCCATCATGGCCAACACACCAATCTAATTGCTGTGCCTTGAGAGAATTTTTTGAGATAAGGGTTTCTCCATGTTAGAGGTTCTGGGTAGTACGAGAAACAGGGACACTGGAAAAGGAGTATGCAGGACCCACAGAGCTGCCATTTTTGAGAAGCAAGGGATAAGAACGCCAGAGTGGAATACAGGGCATCTGAGGGTGGCCCCGGTGGGAGGGTCGGTGGATGCGCTGACTGAGCCTGCCGGTGGAGTTGTCCTGTCTCTGGGCGATATTTCCTGCTGGAAGCAGTGACAGGTGAGCATCTGGAGCCTTCTGCATGGTGGTGGTAGTCTGAAAAGCCCTGGACTTTTTTTTTGGCTTAGAAACTAGGAAATCAGGGGATACAAAGGTCACCTAATACTTTGGTTGGCTTCCAGTTCTGCCAGAAGTGTCACTCTGGGGATAGCTAGCCTTGGCAGGTCACCTCTTATGACTCTTTGTCCATCAGGCTTTATTTTTCCTTATAGGTTAAGTAAATTAAGGCTGAGAAAGGTTGACATGTCCCAGGAACCACATTCACGCTAACTGCGTTCTCCCTGACTTCAGAGTCCTAATTGCTTCCGTGTATTTAGTACTCTCCTAACATGGTTTGTTTTGGTTCTCACCTGAGGAAGGCTTTTGTGTGGCTCTTTCAAGGTTTCTCATCTCCTTCTGAAACTCTAGTAACCTTCTCCTAGTCCTCAGTCACTTGACTTATTGTTCAGTTCTTTTGTGACAAGGTTTCATGTAGCCCAGGCTGGCTTCCAATTTGCTGTGTAGCCAAGGATGCTTTTGAACTTCTGATCCTCTTGCCTCTACTTCCAGAGTGCTGGGATTAGATGCATGTGGCAAGTGTGTTTGGTTTTCACAGTGCTGGGATCCAACCTGGGGCCATCGTGCTAAGCCAGAATCCTATCAACTGAGCTGTATCTTTTTTTTTTTGGTTTTTCGAGACAGGGTTTCTCTGTGGTTTTGGAGCCTGTCCTGGAACTAGCTCTTGTAGACCAGGCTGGTCTCAAACTCACAGAGATCTGCCTGCCTCTGCCTCCCAAGTGCTGGGATTAAAGGCGTGCGCCACCACCGCCCGGCCTGAGCTGTATCTTTACCCTGGCTTTTTGTTTCTTTATGCTGTTGTTGGTTTTGAGACAGGCCTTCACACTGTAGCCTAGACTGGCCTGAAACTCTTCATGTATCCAGGCTCTTCTCGTATGTATTTGCAGTAATTTGTTTGCCTCAGCCTGTGAAGTGCTGGGATTACAGGTCTGAGCCACCACTCCTGGCTCATCCTGATTTTTTGAAGTAAAATTTAATGTAGTTGACCAATGCCCTGTTTTCTAAACGCACCTGCTGAGGTAAAAAAAAAATTAAATTCTTACCGAAGGCCTCTACAAGTAGTAGGTGAACTATATGGTACCTGTGAGCTTGCTTCTATTTTCAGCCCAAGGTGATCCACTGGGATTCCAAGCCCGTGCTCAGAGCCATTGGGCTCAGCTGTGCAGGTTGGCTTCTACCCAGATGTTCCTCTTCCCAGGGCATGAGTGAGATCCACAGTTCGGTGTAAGTTGCGGGTGCCAAGGAGCATGTCTGCACAGAAACCCAGAGACCCTCCTGGGGTAGGTAGCCTTAGCTGTTCTGGAGCAGCTCAGGGCTGCCTTGCTCTTGTATGGCATTTTTCTCATACTCACGGAAGGCATCTCTGTGAAGTCATGGGGATCTGCCCCTCGCTGTCTCACTTCAGTGAGGCGTAGTGAATCCCCCAGGTGGCCGAGCCTGACAACATGCTGGAAGGAGACAGCCAGCTGCTGCGAGTTGTCCTCTAACCTCCTCTAACCGCACATCTGGTGCACACCCCCGGCCCATGATAATAAATAAAAATGTGCAAGTCTAAATGAGTGATAGGGAACCGGCACTGTTTGGCCTCAGCCCTCTTTTCTACATGGTTATGGGCACTGGTTTCCCACTTTGCCCTACTTCTCAAGAACAAGTAGAGATTGGTAGTTTTGTGTAAAGTTTTCCAAGTGTTCAATGTTGTCTCAGATTATCTAAAGCACCGTGAGTTCTAAGGGAGATTGTAGTTCCTAAATTAAGGTTATGCTCTCTAGCAGGTATAACAGCTTTAAAGAGAAGCAACTTAAAAATTATTCTCAGGCTGGGCATGGTCTCAGCACTAGGAGGCAGAGGCAGGTGGATCTCTGTGAGTTCAAGACCAGCTTAGTCTACAAAGCGAGTTCAAGGACAGCCAGAACTCAAACATCAAAACAAAACCAGAGGTGGCGAGCAGTAGATGAAGACCCCCTGTACTGACCTCTAGCCTCCACGTGTGCACCCAGACTTACCTACATACATAGGCACATGCCCCCGACACATGCACTCACTTACCCCTTAACCTCTTGTCAAAGATGCGCAACCTAGTCTTAGATGAAGCTGAATATCAAGCCTGACTCCTTACTGGGTCGAGTGTTCCTTAATAAGTAACTTAGGCTAGGAAGCTTAATTTCCTTCATTTCTTAAAATATAGGGACCAATACTGCTAATATTTGAAGGGCAGTTGTAAGGAGGATACGCGGATATGATTATTTCCACGCCTTCATCAAGGGAGCATCATCCGTTTATACATGGGGATTGAACCCAGGGTCCTGGCATGCCTAGGAAGTGTCCAGCCACTGAGCTGCTCCCTCCTTGCCTTGTCTTCTATGCAAAGACTTAGCGAAGTTTGGATCAGAGAACTATGGGCCGAGGATTGCCTAGTGACATGACCTACTGGGTCCCAAAAGTTGTTGGTGCCCATTTAGCTGCTAGTGAACCACCAAGGGAGCCTGGGAAATTGTAACTCAGCAGCTCTGGGTGGGGCCCAGGAATCATAGTCACCATCACATTTTGATGATTTTGATTGACAGGTGAATTGGGAGCCAGCCTATTCTGTCAGGGGCAGAGTTGGCCTCTTCTGCCACCACCACCTTTTCACTTAGAGCAGTGGTTCTCAACCTTCCTAACGAGGTGAGCTTTGACTACAATTCCTCATGTTGTGGAGACTCCCCCACCGTAAAATTATTTCATTGCTATATAACGTTAATTATAATATTAAATATCTAATATGCAGGCTATCTGATATGGGACCCCTGTGGGCATCGTGACCCACAGGTTGAGAACCACTGACTAAGCCTGTGCTGCAGGCAACATGGTCCTTCTGGCAGGAACTCAGTGCCTAGGAGGGACTGTTGGACTAATGGATGCTTCTGCGGCAGCTGGCTAGATCCCACCCTTTACATACTGCCCCATGCCCTCAGTGGGATCTAAATCCCCCTAAGGCTGAGAGCAAAGGCTTGACGAGACCATACCTGGGTCTCTTATTGGGCTTCGCAGTAAACAGAATAGAGATCTGTTGTAGGCCAACTAGCTTGTCCATCCCATTTCCTCGGACACAGAGCCAGGAGTTGGCTGACCTGTGTGTGCCACTGGTTGACAGGCTGACAGGCTTTCTGTGTCCTCAGCTGAGCCACAGCTCCTCCTGTCCTCTAGGTATCAGGTGCTCTGACTTGCTGTCTGCTGAGCCCCCTTCTGCCTGGCAGCCGTATCCAGCGCTTCCTTATTACACACCTAGGGGCCTCCCCTGGGAGTAAACTATCTGGTTACAGACAGAGATAATATTCCTAGTATTGCATCCCGAATGATAAAGATGAGATGAGAGGGAGATAGTGCTGGAAGACATGGGAAGAAACGGGTTGGCACACACCTGTACCCCAGGGCTTGGAAGACTGATGCAGAAGGATCTCTGTGAGTTTAAGGCCAGCCTGGTCTACAGAGTGAGTTTCAGGCTAGTGAGATCCTGTCTCAAAGGCAGGTGAACATAGGAAAAGAAGGGAAACAGCTAAGGCAAAAAGCGTGAAGACTGAACAAGAGAGGGGCCGAGAAGGGTCTGCAAGGCAAGTGAAGTCAGATTTGGATGGCAGGCCTGGGAGATGTGGCTTAGTAGTAGATTGCTTGCCTTGCCAGGTAGCATCATCAGCATAAGTGTGGGGTGACAATGAGGAAATGACCCTTGCCATTGTTTACTGTGGCTATGACATCCTTGTGACGTGGCACCCTTGGTCATCCTGTTTGGCTATGCAAGTTCCTGGGTAGGAAACCCTGTGAAGATGGGATGTAGTGTTTCAACAGAGGCAATAAGGTAGGAAGGTTTGGGCTTGTCTTCCCAGCCAAGGTTTCCCAGCATTGAGATCCCAGGGATTGTGGGGCGCGTGTGCACACATGACTCAACTGACCACAGGATTTTCCGGGTTTACAACCCTGAATACCTGTTCCTTCTCTTACACACCTATCACCACTCAGCAACCACGCCCTACAGTCTCTCTGCCCTCTGTGTTCTCCACCACTCATCCCCTCTTCCCTCTGATCGGCCTCTTCCCTCCTTGTTGCTGTGTTTCCTAGGAGCCAGAGTCCTCTGCGATCAGCTGATAAAGCCTCCCAGGGCTCTTGCACGAAGCTCTTTTCCTGTCCGTGTCTCAGATTTCTGACCTATAAAACGAACCTCAGGCTTACTGCTTGCCATGTTGAGATGTGAATGAAGTCTTTGGGGAAGTGTTTCTTGTCAGAGCAAAGATGCCACAGTGAGATCCACACAGTCCCTTCTCCTCTCTCTTTCACTCCACCTGCCCTCCTGCCTCAAGTCCTGTGTCTCCCCCCTGACTATTTACCACACAGATAAGAAAGTCATGTAGGTCTGCGAACCCCAGAAGACCTCACTTTCCAGATCCACCAACCACGTAACAATCTTTATCTTACACACTCCTAGCCCATTAGAAACTGCGGAACACCTACTTCCATTCTTGAAGAATGATGCGCAGGGAAAGGAATTTGTGCTGGGGTGTAGCACTTGTGTAGATGTTCAAGGCTCTGAGTTCTCTACAGTGCCACAGGAAGAGAAAAGAAAACATTATAGACCAGAGTTTAAGTTAAATATAAAAATCGCTGATTTCAGCCAGGCGGTGATGGCGCACGCCTTTAATCCCAACACTCGGGAGGCAGAGGCAGGCAGATCTCTGTGAGTTTGAGGTCAGCCTGGTCTACAAGAGCTAGCTCCAGGACAGGCTCCAAAGCTACAGAGAAACCCTGTCTCGAAAAACCAAAATAAATAAATAAATAAATATCGCTGATTTCTGCTGCATGGTGGTGGTACACACCTTTAATCCCAACATCTGCCCAGAGGCAGATGGATCTCTGAGTTCAAGGCCAGCCTGGTCTACAGAGTGAGTTTCAGGACAGCCAGGGCTATACAGGGAAACCCTGTTTTGAAAACAAACAAACAAAAAGTCACTCATTTTACCCACCAAGCACTGTGGGGGCAGCCATGGCCGACAACCCTGTGTAGGAGCGATTGCTGTGACGGCTGGAGGCAGCTGATGGTGGCCCGGACAGTGCAGCAGAGTTGGCCATGCAGCTGGGCCTAGAGCACCAGGTGGTGGGTGCAGTGAAGAGCCTGCAGGCTCTGGATGAGGCCATTGAGGCTGAGCTTCATTCCACCAAGTGCTGGGGGTTGACCACTGAGGGTGAGGAGGTTTCACACACAGCCAGGAGGCCCATGTGTTTCGAAACATCCCTCTTGAAGGCTTGGTGCAGAGTGAGCAGTATGTGACTGCCCAGCAGCAAGGTGGGCTTCAGCAAGACTGTGGATTCAAACGGACAGCAGTGCAGCAGATGGGCCCTGGGTGTTCCCAGTGGTGGGCAGTATAGAGGATGAAGTACAGAGGCAGTTGCCGCTGGTCCAGTCAGGCCAGGCTGAGAAGCTGGCTGATGAGGAAAGAATGTGCCAAGGGAGCTGCTGACCCGAAGTGATCCGAAAACCTACCAGCTGAGCAAGGGCAGGGCCTTCAGCTCCTGGAGGGAGCGGCCCTTCAAGCCCTACAACTTCTCTGCCTGTGGTGTGCTCCCAGACAGTGGCCACCTTCTCCTTTTGCTCGTGGTCCTCTCCCAGCTCTGACAGTTGGGCTTCTCTGAGATGCCTAAGGACAGCTTCACTGAGAGCGCCTTCTGAGACATGATGAGCTAGCTCTTCCAGCCTCGGCAGCACCCAGCACAGCACGTGACCAATATGATGCATTCTTCCAGTGAGATCTGGCTGAGGCCTTGCAGCTCCCAATGGACTATGTCCAGCAGATCAAACAGATCCACAGACCCACTCTCAGGGCAGCTACAGCTGACAGGATTGCAAGAACACCTGGAAGATGAGGCTCGGGAAAATCTGCTTCAAACACACACACACACACACACACACACACCAGTGTCTGTACCCTCTGCTTAGCCTAGAAGAAACCCTTCACACCTGCAAGTACTTCTACATTGATCATGTGTTTCAGAGTGAGATGCTGGATGCCGCATACCTGGCCAAGTTCTACCAGATCAAGGGTGTAATAGCCAACCACGGGCTCACCCTGGGCCACCTCATGAGTGTGTTAAGGGAGTAGTGACCCGGACTCCCTGAGAACACCCAGAGCGGGAAGGGAAAGGCTAAATGTAAGAAAACAAAATAGTGCTGATGGGATGTCCTTCAGTATATGTGTTGCTTTTATTAGTTGATGAATAGAGCTGTTTTGGCCAATAGCTTGCCAGAGTAAAGCCAGGCAGGAAATCCAAACAAAGATATATAGAGACAGTAGGTGGAGTCTAGGAGACGCCATGTAGCTGCTGAAGGAGAAAGATGCCCCGCAACCTTACCGGTAGGCCACAGCCTCATGGTGATACACAGAATAATAGAAATGGTTGATTTAAGATGAAAGAGTTAGGGGGCTGGAGAGATGGCTCAGAGGTTAAGAGCATTGCCTGCTCTTCCAAAGGTCCTGTGTTCAATTCCCGTGCTCTTCCAAAGGTCCTGAGTTCAATTCCCGGCAACCACATGGTGGCTCACAACCATCTGTAATAAGTAAGGTCTGGTGCTCTCTTCTGGCCTGCAGACATACAGATAGAATGTTGTATACATAATAAATATTAAAAAAAAAGATGAAAGAGTTAGCTAATAGGAAGCCTGAGCTAATAGGCCAAAAAGTGTCGTAATTAATATAGTTTCTGTGTGACTATTCAAGTCTGAGTGGCCAGGAGAAACAAAGGCAGTCTCCGTTTGCAAAATGGTGCCCAGTAAAAGCAACACATATACAGAAGGGCATTCCACATGCTCCCATGCCACTGAGGGAAGGATGATAATCTTCATACTCTTCTCCTTTCTTATACCCCCAAAGCCATAAGCTGGGAGAGACAGTCGCTGATACCCCTATCCCTTTTTATAGAGAGATCTTCCCACTTCATGGATCGGAAGTCTTGATCTTGTAAAGTGTGTAGCAGATTGAAAGTGGTGGGAGAGGGAAAAAATGTTAATAAAAGGAAGGAAAGAAAGCCAGAGAAAGGATGAGCCTGGGAAGGAAAAGTGCTCGGGAAAACAGAGAAGGTTGCAGTGGCCTCTAGTCTGGGGCTCTGACACCCACAGCCATCCCAAAGCTGCCAGAAGGCCTCCGTGGTGATTATGGGTATGGAGTGGAGGAGGCAATTAAAGGGGCTGTCCAGTTCCATCTGAAGAATCATGGCAGTGGTCGGTTGACTTCACAGTGGACACCATGTGTGCCGAGATACAGAAGGGCATGCAGACACTGGACAGAGGGGGTCCATGCCAGCTTTATGTCCCCTCTGGGTCAAATGTGAACTGATGGAGCTGTTGTACCTGATGTGTGCACAGGCTACAATGCAGCTCAGACTGGTCATGTTCAGTCAGTTTCGGAGATCCTTGTTTTTGGAAACTAATACGCAGAGTGGGTTTGAAGTGGAACCCTCTCTGCCCCTAACCTCAAATCATACATTATAAAATCTATCCATATAATTTTCTTGTTGATTCCTGTCACATCCTGTAAAGGGATGACAGGACACTAAACAGAAACCAGCTCACCCCATGTCCAGAAAAGATGGCCGCAAGGGTGCCAGAAGCGAATGGGGGCCTGATTTCTAGATCTTCAGTGTCATCTGCCTATAACCCCAGCTCATCAAGAGAGAGCCCACCCAGGTGCGTCTGCATCCACCAGCCTGAGATCCATTCTCGGCTAATTGCTGCATAGCTGTGTTTACTTACTCATTTATACTCTATTAATTTATATCTGGTGGATAATAGATCACAGAAGGGCTAGATTTAGCCAATCAGCATACTTGTGACTTCACGCCTTTTCTTCCTTCCTTCCTTCCTTCCTTCCTTCCTTCCTTCCTTCCTTCCTTCCTTTCTTTCATTTTTATTTTTTGTGCTTGAACACTAAACATCCACTCCTGTAGAATATTCTTGAAGAATATCCTGTACTAGGGTATAGGTCAGTAGTAGATTGCTTGCATGAGGCCCTGGGTTTGATCCCAGCAACACACACACACACACACACACACACACACACACACACACACGGATTTCCAGCACTCAGCATAGTCCCCAGCACATACCAACTGCCAGTTACTATTGACCTCACACACAAACACTAAATAATATAGTGACCATGTTTTTAAATCTTCTATTTCTTTTCTGCTTTTTTGTTTTGTTTTCAAGACAGGATTTCTTTGCTTAGAATTGGCTGTCCTGGAGCTCGCTCTGTAGTCCAGGTTGGCCTCAAACTCAGTGATCTGTCTGCCTTAGCCTCCCAAATTCTGGGATTAAAGTCATGCACCACCAAGTGCCCAGCTTTTCCATTTTTTTCTAATACTCTGCCCTCAAATCCAGGCTCTTCTTCTTCCTCAAAAGCCCTCCGTCCGTGTGCAGTCTTGGTGAGGAAATCACTATTGTTCTTAGGTATTGGCTGGATTATTCTGTCAGCTCTTAGGCAACTTGAGTTTTAGCTTTGTTTCTTGAATGAATTAATGTCTTGTGAATGAATAAAAGGATGGATACCAAGCTGATGTCACCTAAAGAAATGACCACATGTAGGGAGTGATGGCATGCACCTTTAACCCCAGCACTCAGGAGGCAGAGGCAGGTGGACCTCTGAGTTGGAGGCCAGCCTGGTCTACAAAGGGAGTTTTAAAAAGGGAAAAAAGGAAGGAAAACAGCAGCACAGTGGCTATCATGATGATACCCTGTCTTCCAGTTGTTCCTCTTGGGCGACACTGCTCTCCCCTTCCCTGCAATTAGAGAAGTTTTTCTTTTTCTTTCTCACGTTCTAGTTTTTGTTTTATTTTTCGAGAACTGCTTTGAATAAACCCCAAATCAAGAACTGGCCCTTGCTGAGATCTGTGCGGGCAGAAATGTGTCCCTTTATTGGCTTGTCTTCTGCAATTGTAGGGCTTTCTCACGCTTTGTCCCCCCCTTTTTTTTTCTGAGACCTCTCCCACCGTGCGAGGTGGTGTCTGCCCGGCACACTTCATTGTCATGGCGGGGAGTGCCCAGGACCCTTGTTTCACGTTACCCCGCCTCGGATTGCTATCTGTGCAGAGATAGGGGTCTGAATAGGTCTGCCTCTGGATTGATAGGAAGAGCGCACAAAGACCCAAAACAAAGGCATGTGGAGCCCGGGGGTGGGGGGCTGGGGGTGGGGGTCCAGCCCTCTCCACGGAGGGACCCAGGTCAGACAGGCAGAGCGCCACCAGGGCAGCTTCAGGCATCTTTTTCTCTTCTCTTTCATTTGCATAGATTCGAGCCAGTTAAGCTTCAATCTATGCTCTTCTTAGAAACCAGACTGTAGCCCAGCTGTCTCTTTATTTAACCTCTCGAACGCTGCTTGGCACCCTGGAGTAAACCCTGAGGAGATGCAGCCCTGAGAAATTCTATAAGACTCAGCTTTAGAGACAGAGCAATTTTGAATGTACTTGGGGTGCTGTGTTACTTTAAAGGAAGCCACGCCGGGTGTGTTAGCTACAAGAGGTTTGCATTTCTGCGTGTTTAGTGCACAGCTGTAATCCCAGCTCTGGGAAGACTGAGGCAGGAAGACCGTGGGGTGGGTTTGACGCCACCGTGGGCTACATGAAAGAGACCCTGTTTCAGACGAAAAACCAATCAAACAACAAATAAAAAATAGAGCATAATATTTGCAGGAGCCCAGAAGCATCATTTTTCCAGATAAAACAGGACCAGATCACAAAGCTAGACAATAATGAGGGCCCAAGCCCTAGACTCCTGTCTCCTAGCCTAGTGCTTTTCCAGTCATGGCAATGATGGAACATGGCAGAATTCTCCAATCTTGATTCTCCTATATTTTTTCCTTTTGCTTCTTTTTTTCTTTGACTTAAAAACATTTTGAGGCTAGGTATGGTAGCACGTGCCTGTAATTCTAAAGCACTCAGGGAGTAGAGTCAGGAGAAGTATAAATTCAAGGGTAGCCTGGGCTACATATTGAAACCATGTCTCAAAAAAAAAGAAAAGCCCAAAACTGGGCCAACAAAATGGCTTAGCAGGAAAGTGTAGCACGAATAATAAAAACCCAGAGACAGATATTGGGGTTCAACCTGAAGATCAGAAAAGCAAAGCAGCCAAGCCACTAGTGAGTTCTTCCCTCTCAGTCTGATTCTGAGGATTCCTGGAGGCAGGATCGCCATTTCGGACTGAGGTGGAGGTAAGAGCCAGGGTTTTTATTAATTTTGCTACAGGAGAGTACTTGTGTCTTAAGTCTGGTGACCTGAGTTTGATCCCATGGTTGAAGGAAAGAACTGACTTCCTAAAGTTATTCAATGACTTACTCACGTACACCATGACACATGCATGTGCTCACACACACATACATGATGATAATAAAACAAAACCCAAACTGCTAGGCATTGAGGTGCAGCTTTGTAGCTCCACTACTCTAGAGATTGAAGCAGGAGGATCACGGGTTAGAGGCCTGCCTAGGCAACTTAGTGAGACCCCCCCCCTTCCCACAGTGAAAAAGATCGAAGTCATAGCTTGAAGCATTTACCAGGTCTGTATGTCCACTACCAAAAAAATTTTCTTTGAGCCAACTAAAACAAAAACGCATTTTTGAGGGACTGGAAGGATGGCTCAGTGGTTAAGAGCACTGGCTGCTCTTCCAGAGATCTTGAGTTCAATTCCCAGATCCCACATGGTGGCTCACAACCATCTGTAACTGTAGTCCCATGGGATACAATGTTCTCTTCTGGCATGCACACATGTAGAGAAAACACCCATATACACAAGTACATAAGCAAATAAATCTTTTTTAAAAGTTTTTGGTGTGGGCATATGTAGGACCTCAATAGCCCGAGGCAGGGAGATGATGAGTTTGAGGGCAGGCCTGGAGTACAGAAAGATGGTATAGCATGTAAGCTTAGCATATATAGCCACTCTCGGTTCCAACCGGGACAATCTGCATGAACACACATACACAGCTTTTTATTTAAAGTGTATAATAATAAAAAAGTAAAAACCCAACAATTTTCCGCCTGCCATGTCAGCACCCAGGCAGATGAAGCAGGAGCAGCTCAGTGTGACTCCAGGGGGGGTTCCACAGCACCACGCCCTCTCAAGAAATGAACACGCAAAAATCTCCAAACCATATCATGTAAACAAGTGGTTTCTCAGAGGTTTCACATGCTTCCTTCTAGACCCTCCCTCACTTTCTCTTTTTCTTTCTTTATTCCTTCCTTCTTTCTCTTTTAAGACAGGGTCGCTCCATCCCTTCCTGGCTGGCCTGGAACTCACTGTGAAGACCAGGCTAGCCTTCACCTTTTGTTGATCCTCCTGTCTCTGCTTCCCCAGTGTTTACAAGTGTGTACCCTCAATCCTGGCTTCCAAGTTTTCTATGATTATATAATATTTACGTTATAGACATAGGTATCTTTTGAAATACACTTAATTTTAGAGTCATTTTATAGTTACAAAGGCACGCTAGCCACAGGGGTTTATATCCCTCCCAGTTTTCATACCATCTTACTCCAGGAGAATGGTATTTGTCACACCGATGGTCCAGTATTGGAGCACTAATATTAATTAGAATCAGGCTAGGACTGTAGCTCAGCTGCTAGAGTACTTGCCTAATGCGCTCCAAGTCCAAGGATGCACTCCTGGCTCACAACTCTGAGGTGGAGGCAGGAGGATCATGTAAGTAGGGAGTTGAAGCTGGCTTGGGCTATATTAGACCCTGTTTAAAAAAATTGACGTCCACACTTGTTGTTTTGTTTCAGTGACGCTGGGCCTTCGTACATAGAAACAAAGGTTCTAACACTTTTCTACACACTGCCCTGTACTTATCTTGTTTACTTATTTTTGTGTATAGGTGTTTTGTCTGCATCAGTGTCTGTACCATATGTGGGCCTGGTGCCTCAGGAGGCCAGACGAAGGCATTAGATCTCTTGGGACTGGAGTTACAGACAGTTGTGAACTACCATGTGGGTGCTGGGAATTGAACCCAGGTCCCCTGAAAGAAGATCCAATGCTCTTAAGCACTGTGCCTTCTCTCCAGCCCTTCTCCCCATATTTTACTTTGATTTCCTTTCCAATATCTTTTTCTGTTCCAGGATCCCATCCATTTAGTCATTGTGTTTCCTCGATGTCTTTCTTGGTTGTGACAGGTTTTTTTAAAATTAATTTATTTTTATTTTATGTGCATTGGTGTTTTGCCTGTGTGCATGTCTGTGTGTGGATGTCAAGACCCCTAGAACCAGAATTATAGGTAGTTTTGAGCTGTCATGTGGGAACTGGGATTTGAACCTGCATCCTCTAGAAAAGCAGCCAGTGCTTGTAACCTCAGAGCCATCTCTCCAGCTCTGGATGTGACAGTTTTAATTATTTGCTTAGTAGTTTTACATTTCCTGTATATGGCAATTTCACCCATATAACTGTTTTGAACACCTCTGGGGTAGTATATAAGATGTATACATGTGTGCGCGAGTGTGCACATGCATGCCTGCATGTGTGCGTGTGTGTGTGCGCGTGCATGCTTGTGTGTACTGGGAGTCTAACCCAGAACATGTGTCTGCTAACTAGGCAAGTGCTCTACCCTGAGCCACTCACCAGCCCCTTACATACTTCAAATCACCCGCCATGTACTGAGGGTTCTACCCCATCTTCACACTGCCCTGGCAATAATAATAATAGTGCCTACTACAGAATAATAATAAATAACAATAATAATAAAAATTAAAAATTCCTACTATAAAATAATATTCATAAACAACAATAAGAAAACCAGCAATAATCTCTACTATGAAAGTAACACGGGCTCTAAGTGCCGTCTAGAGAGGTGGGTGCTTCATCCTGCCTTGGAGCTTTGAGCCTTGATGCCGTCACCGGAGCAACAGCTGATGTAGATGATCCCACACAGCTCTGGGAAAGAATCTGGTGGCCAGGGACTGGAGAGATGGCTCAGTGGTTGGGAGCACTGGCTGTGACGGAGGAAGGTCATTGGTTAAATAAAGAAACTGCCTTGGCCCTGATAGGACAGAAAATTAGGTAGGTGGAGTAAACAGAACAGAATGCTGGGAGGAAGAGGAAGTGAGCTCAGACTCGATAGCTCTCCTCTCTGGGGCAGATGCGACAAAGCTCCCACCCAGGATGGACATAGGCTAGAATCTTCCTGGTAAGCGCACCTTGGGGTGCGACACACATTATTAGAAATGGGTTAAGAGGCTGAAACTAATGGGCCAGGCAGTGTTTAAATGAACACAATTTGTGTGTTGTTATTTCGGGTAAAGCTAACTGGTGGCTGGGAACAGGGCAGCAGGAACACAGCCCACAGCTCATACTACATGGCTGCTCTTCTGGAGGACCCGGGTTCAATTCCCAGCACCCACATGACAGCTCACAACTGTCTGTTACTCCAGTTCCAGGGTACTCGATACCCTCATGCAGGCAAAACACCAATGCACAAAAATTTAAAAAATCTAGTGAACTGAAGCACTGCTGTTGCTCTTCACCCCACTAAATGATGCGTCTTGAACACTCATGGGAACACTGGGCTTGTCCAAGGAAGCCCTGCAAAAGAAAAGAACATGGTCTCTGTGTGTGCATTTAACAGTGGGGCAGAACTGTGGTGTGCACAGTGTTTTGTTGTGCCACTCTGTTGTAATGAGGAGCGGGCTGCGTCCCTGGCACCCTGCCACCTGCCCAGCTAGCTTTATACCTGAAATAATTACACGGAAACTATATTCTTTTAAACACTGCTTGGCCCATTAGCTCTAGCCTCTTATTGGCTAGCTCTTTCATATTGATCTAACCCATTTCTAATAATCTGTGTAGCCCGCGAGGTGGCTTACCAGGG
The DNA here is from genome assembly GCA_025134845.1 of Neodon shergylaensis. Taxonomy (NCBI): domain Eukaryota; kingdom Metazoa; phylum Chordata; class Mammalia; order Rodentia; family Cricetidae; genus Neodon; species Neodon shergylaensis. Next base: position 3,743,509 of record JABTXL010012322.1, on the reverse strand, counting down.
AAGATCTTAACCTGTGTCTGTCTGGAGTGGGAGAATCATGGTGACCCTCCGACTCAGCTTCTTTCTCCCAGCATTCTGTTCTGTTTACTCTGCCTATCTAAATTCTACCCTATCAGAGGGCCAAGCAGTTTCTTTATTTAACCAATGAAATCAACAGATAGATACAAGACCCACCTCCATCAGTGTTTCCTAGTGCTGGCATCATATGCTTGGGAACTGGAGCTGAGGGTGTGCATGCTGGTGTGCGAGAGGCCCTGGGTTCAAACCTTACTACTTTATCCCCATAAAGGGGAAACCTCTGGGGCCAGGTGTGGTGCTTCTGACTTTAATCCCAACAGAACCAGGCAGACCTCTTAGGAGTTCAAGAACATCCTGGTCCACATGAGTTTTGGACCAGCCAAGGTTATATAGTTTACATAGTGAGACCCCCGTCTCAAAAAGGGGGGGGTAATCTTCTGGTGGTCATCGTTTGTAACTGTAAAGTTTTTACATCCCAATAAGCCTCTCCGCCAATGCAATAATCCAAATCAGACCAAATCAAACCGAATTAAAATAGCCCAGGTTTAATGGATGCCAGTGCTTCCAGGTGGCCTTCCAGTGAACTGGGAAGACCATGTGTTTGTTCTGGGGGGGGCAGTTTAAATAAAATAGCCTGTGGGAGTGGTCTTGACCCTCCTTGGGGAGGGGTCACCTTTTGATGGGCTTTCTCGGAGGTGAAGTCTGGACTGCAGCAACTCCCAGGGGAGAGGGCTTAGGGTAGAAAGTTCCACCCAAAACATTCCAGACTCCCCTGGATATAGGGGTGCCAAGGGGCTGGGGTGACATTTCCAACCAAACAGTAACTAGAAGTGATATGGGAAATCACTTACCAGAGGTCCCTTCCCAGTACAACAGATTCTTTCTTCCCCCTTTCCTTTTCTTTCCTTTCTCCTCTTCTCTCCTCTCCTCTCCTCTCCTCTCCTCTCCTCTCC
>JABTXL010012322.1:3721895-3742438 GCA_025134845.1 Neodon shergylaensis | reverse complement strand
TCTCCTCTCCTCTCCTCTCCTCTCCTCTCCTCTCCTCTCCTCTCCCGTCCCCTCCCCTCCCTTCCCCTCCTCTCCCCTCCTCTCCCCTCTCCTTTTTCCTCCCTTCTCCTTTTTCCTCTCCTCTCCTTTTCCCTTTCCCTTCTCTTCCCTTTCCTTTCCCTTTTTCCCTTTCCCTTCCCCTTTCTGTCCTGGAATTCACTCTGTAGACCAGGTTGGCCTCAAACTCAGAGATCCACCTGCCTCTGCCTCCTGAGTGCTGGGATTATAAAGGTGTCGCCACCACTGCCTGGCCAGTTGTTTTCTTTTTTCTTTTTATTTATTTTTTATTTATTATTTATTATGTATACAACATTCTGCCTCCATGTATGCCCGCAAGCCAGAGGAGGGAGCCAAATCTCATTACAGATGGTTGTGAGCCACCATGTGGTTGCTGGGAATTGAACTCAGGATCTTTGGAAGAGCAGCCAGGGCTCTTATCCACTGAGCCATCTCTCCAGCCCCCCCCCCCCCCCGTTGTTTTCTTTAATTGCCTCTTCTCTGTCCATCTCTCTAATCTCAGACACCTGTTTATGGCAGCATCCAGTTCTTATTAGTCAACGAGAGGTAAAACTTCTAGACCCCACACTCTCTGCCCCCATAACTATTCCCTATTTTGAAACAACTTCCTTTATAAATTTTATCTTGGATTTAGGCCTCTCTCTGTTCAAGCCTTAGCCTCTGACCTACTTAACCCCTCAGATTAGCCACCACCATTTTCCATGGCTCAGGCTTACCCTGGCATCCTCTCTTTTCCTCCCTCTGACCTCTGATTTACATAGGCCCAGTAGCTCACAGACTCTGTCCTTTTGGGATTAACTCTCCTAGACTCTGGGTTAACCCTCCTAGACTTTGGACTTGAGAGCTAGATAACAGAGGAAATCACCTCTCAGAGAAGAATCAGGACGCAAGGTCCTTACCTTGAATACAGTCTTATGAGTTGACGGAACAGGAGCGGCCCAGGCCCCAAGACTTTTTCTTGCCAGGCAATTGTTGTACGGAGGGAAGGTAGAATAATTTCACTCACCCAACACAGAATTTCTGCCATATCTTGCAAGTATTTGAACCAGGAACATACCCGAGACACTGCTTCCCCTCCAGTACTTCAAAGATGGTGAGCAATCTGTCCTGAGACCTTACTGGCCATCGCTGTAACTGAGCCTTTTTCCAAGGGAGTGGTTAAGTTCATTGAACAAAGGGCTGACAGCAGAGAAATACTTCGCAAAACACAAATGCTTAATAATAAATGAGCATTAGAAGCCAGCCTGAGGCCACTGTGTTTTAGGAAACCCATCTGCTGGAGTGGGACAGGAGACTATGTTCAGGGTGGAGGGACCTGAGGCAATACGGAATGGTGACTGGGGCAGCCTCCCGAGGGATGTAAATGGTACGGAAACCCAGATATAGAATTAGAGCAGAAACAACAGCTTTGCCCAGGGACGCTTCACTCTCCAAATGTTGATTTCATTGACCTAAATCAAGCCCCGGACCTCTGTGCTGGGACCTATTTTAAGAGAGTCATAAATATACAGACTCGGAAATGCCTGGTGGGGGTGGCAAGTGGATGTGGTTGCACTCCAGGACAGGATCCGGCTCAAATCACACTCCCCGCCCCTGGATTTTAGGCGGGCTGGAGGGATGGCACTGGAGCTGGTGTTTGCGAGGAGGTGTCAGGAGCTGGGAGGGTTTGTTCTAAACAGGGAGGGTTTGTTAGGTCGCTGGCTAGCACGTGGGTGGTGGGAGCTGAAAAGAAAGGGGGCCTAGGAACCTCTCTCCATCACACCCTTTTAGACCTTCGCCACACTGCGCCGGAACTACCCCCTTGCCTATAGTCTTTCATTAGGTCTGCTGCTACTGCTGCTGCTTCCCAGGATCGAGACCTGCTCCATACACCTGTGTTCCCTGCACTGGCTCTAGAGTCCAGTCCAAGGTTATTAAGTCGATCTTTAGCTTGGAGAAATAATTTAGGCCCTTCTCCTCACTTTTCAGGTAAGGCGAGTGATGGGCTTTGGCTGCCTAGGCTGGCCAGGGCATGCCACATGCTGTCTGTCGACAAGGCCTCTCACACCAACCAGGTTTCATCAGGGGTGGAGCACCATGAGACACACACAGCTCTGGGTGTTACTGGGTGGGGCTGAGATGTGGCAACACTGGGCCGACCAGAGGGCTGTGAATAGCTCTGCACGCTCAGAGCTGGTCTTGAGAAGTGATAGAGCCCTTGCCTAGCATGTGAGACCCCCCCCACCCCGCCCCACTCCCCAATTCCTTTGAAGCACCAGGAATTTAATATGAGGTTACCCCGCCTGCTGTTTTTGTAAGCCCGGGAAATAAGAAGGCTTTTGTGTCAATTCCCTGAGGAGATAGTGTGGTCTTCCTTGGGGTGACACAGCTCAGGAATGGAGCAGCAACTTTCCCCCAACTCCATGGTCCTCCAGTTTCTTGCTTCTGTGATCTGAGAAATACTTGGGGGTGAGGACTCACCTTAGCTGAGGGACACAGCCTTTCAAGAACAAGTCGGTCTCTTGTGAGATGTTTACACCAGCTCCTACCCAAGGGTGCAGTGTGAGTCATTTAATCTAATTGGTTTAATAAGTAAACGATCCGCGTGCAAAGAGGAGGGGGTTGGGCACGAGAGGGAGGGGCTCTGCTATCTACAAATCCTAAGGAGTCAGCTCTAAGGAAAAACCTGTTGCCAGCTCTCTGGGGACCTGTGGTGATTAAGCTGGGGGTGGGGATGCATTGGGAAGGAGGAAGAGACCCAGATGTTCTGGGGGTGGGAGAGGGAGGTCAGGTTCTCAGTGCTCATCCTAGAAAAGAAAAAGGAATCATTCATTGCCGGCTACAGTTCAGTAGGGGCTGAGGGTGTGGCAGCGCTCTCACGTACCCTGTGCAAGGCTGGGGGTGTGAGCGTCAGCACCGTATCCCTCCCCTGCCCCCCAAAAGTACAGTTCAGGGCAAGCGGTATTTAATTTCAAAACTCTTAAATTTTTTTTCCTGCAAAGGAACCAAGTACACAGTGGCATCAGTCTTCTCTCTATCCCCAGAACAGGTAACCACAGGTCTTCTCTTTTATTTTAATCTCCAGGAATTTGCCTGTTCTGAACATTTCATATGAATGGCCCATGTAATAGGTGCCCCGTTGTGTCTGAGGTTTTTTGTTTGTTTGTTTGTTTGTTTTTGGTTTTTTGGGACAGGGTTTCTCAGTAGCTATGGAGCCTGTCCTGGAACTCTCTGTGTAGACCAGGCTGGCCTCAAACTCATAGAAATCTGCCTGCCTCTGCCTTCCAGGTGCTGGGATTGAAGGCATGCACCACCACAGCCTGGCTGTTTTGTCTTTTGAGATATATATTTTTTTCCTTTTGCTTTGAGATAGGGTCTTACTCTGTTTTATTGGCTGTCCTGGAACTCACTATGTAGATCAGGCTGGCCTCAAACTCACAGAGATCCACCTACCTCTGTCTTCCAGAGTTGGGATTGAAAGTGTGCACCACTACCCTGGTTCTGTTTTTGTTTTTTTTGAGACAGGGCTTCCCTATACAGCTTCAACCATCCTGGGACTCACTGTGTAGCCTGGGCTGATCTTGAACCCACTATCTGATCCTCTTGCTCACCTGTCTCCCAAGTGTCTTCATTAATTGCTGATGGCTATTGGGTTGCTTACAGTTTGGGGCTATCAGGACTGGCCCTGCTCTGGTGATTTTTGCTTCTTTTCTGTTGTTTTTTGTTTTGTTTTTTTATTGCTCGCTTAGAACTCATGGGCAATCTTCCTCCCCCTGCCTTCAGAGTTTTTACTGTTTTCCCTTTGTCTGAGGGTGCTGATTTCTCCATATCTTTTCCAGTGAGTATGAAATAGATGGACATTGTTATTCTCATTGTCCCGTGTTTCAGGTGGGAAAGAAGCATGGGGAGCTGTGTGACACAAACAGAAGGGTATAGCCGTTGAAAAGTGCTTCTGTTACGACTGTTGAGGGGACTGAGCAAGTTGCAGGAATACCGTGCCAACCAGTTCTTATGTCAGTGTGACACAAGTTAGAGTCACCAGGGAGGAGGGAGCCTCAATTAAGAAAATGCCTCTGTAAGATCTGTCTGTAGGCAAGCAATCCTGTAGGGCATGTTCTTAATTAATGATTGATAAGGGAGGGCCCAGCCCCTTCTGGATAAGGACCACTCTGTTCATGGGTTCTGGGTTCTATAGGAAAGCAGGCTGAATAAGCCACGGGCAGCCACAGTTACAGCACCCTCCCCTGGGCTCTGCATCAGCTCCTGCCGCCAGGTTCCTGCCCTGTTTGAGTTCCTGTCCTGGCTTCCTTCTATGATGAACAGTGATGTGGAAGTGTAAGCCAAATATGTCCTTTACTCCCCAACTTGTTTTTAGTCATGGTATTTCATCACAGCAATGGAAGCCCTAACCAAGACACACACACTCACAAAACACACACACAACACGCACACACGTTATAAAGTCATCGTGTTTTGAATCAGTTTTAAATTCTTTTATTCCATTTACTTATTCTGGGTGAGAATCAGGGCACACATCTGGAAGTCAGAGGACAACTTGTGGGGAGTCAGTTCTCTTTTCCACCGTGGGGATTGAACTCAGGTCACTGGGCTTGGTGGCAAGTGCCTTCATTGTCTAATCCATCCTATCTCCTAAAACACGCTGAAATGATATAAATTGTAGATGGAGCTGCGGGCCGCTTCCCTCCACCCGGCTAGCTTTACCCAAAATAATTACACGGAAACTGTATTCATTTAAACACTGCTTGGCCCATTAGCTCTAGCCTCTTACTGGCTAATTCTCACATCTTGATTAACCCATTTCTAATAATCTGTATAGCACTACAAGGTGGTGGCTCACCGGGAAGGATCTTAACCTGTGTCCATCTTGGAGAGGAGAGCTGTAGTGTGTGCCTCATTTCCCTTCTTCCCAGCATTCTGTTCTGTCTACTCCACCCACCTATGTTCTGACCTATCAGGCCAAACAGTTTTCTTTATTAATTAACCAATGAAAGTAACAGATAGATAGAAGACCCACCTACATCAGTAAATGATGATGGACTGTTTTTCAGTGTTTTGGGAAGCTCACACGCTAATGTCTGTGTTTCTGTTGTAACACATGTACATCCTGTGACTTGACAGTCTCACTTTGGAACTCAGTCTAGAGATCATGGCAGCTGCATAGGAACCATTGATTGAGGACAGCTGAATGGTTACTGGTGGAGAATGCTTTGCTCTAGTATCAAGAAGCTATTGCCCAGTGTTGCGGGTTGAACCCAGGACTCGCACACACTCAGCAAGCATTCTACCACCTACGCTCAGTTATAGGTAACCAAGGTTCTTCCAAAAAACTTTGCCACTCAAGGACTGAGAACCTTTAGCCCAAGAATTCCTTGGGAGCTTGCCGGATACCAGATCTTAGGTCTCCCACAGGCCATCACCTGCCCCTCACTCCCTACCTCTAGTGCTAGACATGGAACTCAAGGCCTCATGCATGCTGAGTAAGTACGCCACCCCTGGGCCATGCCCTCAGCTCCAAAGATGATCGACTTGGGATGTTGCTATTTACTGAGATGTCTGTCTTTGGGGGACCCAGGTTTAGAAGCAAATATCAAGTTTGACTTTTCTGGGTTACCGCAAAGATGTTCACCATAGAGACTGGGTAAATTTAAAAATTACATATAAGGAAAAGTCAGAAGAAATGTAGGAAGGTGGGCAATAGCAAGTGATATTCTCCAGGCCCAATGAGTGAAGTGGGAGCGGGGAAGAACACTCCCTGGGCTGAGCCAGCCACAAAGTTAAGTCAGTATGATTTGAGGCAGGAAAATGAGTTTTTAGCAAAAAGACAGAGGAAGAACACGCGAGAGCCAGAGGAAAGACTCTCAAGGATCCTGGATTCTGCCTGGCAGGTTTCTGTGCTCTGGGGTTCAGGGAAGGTAGTGTTTTAACGTTTGCTTTTTATTTCAGAAAAATGCCTTATGGTTCCAGCGGGAACCCACCATGTGTAGGTGGGGGCAGGCCTCTGAGACCTGGAAATGCACCCACCCCAAAATACCTGTTTGGTTCCTCTTCACAATGAAGTCTTCTCTGACTGTCCGGATCCTTTGGGTTTCATTGTGTACCCTGTTGTTATCTAAATACCTGTCCTGGGTGCTGTGCAAAAATCACAGTTGGGAGGCAGGACTGGCTGTGAAAACGCAGCCAGCCCTGTGTCAGTGGCCATGTAGGAACTTGGCCTGTGACTTCCTGCTGCCTGACCACTGTTTCCTTAGCTCTGTCCTCCATAAATGAGGCATCGTAAGACAGGCTTCTCAGGGTTGGGCTGAGCATCAACCGAGCAGCCTGTGGACTTTGAAACCACACAGAGCTAGTTTGAGTCTCAGTTCAGCCATTTGTGAGATCTGCAGCAAATCCCGTAAAATGTTTAAACCTCAGTCTTATCGGTAGGATGTGGAAAGGAGTTCCTTCCTGGTTCTGCACTGGGAATGAATGGCTTCGCAGTGCTTGGCATGGCGTGGGAAATCAGTAAATTATAGCCTAGAGTACTGAATGGAGAAGCACGTATTGGCCGAATTTGTTCAAGCACCTGAATGATGCAGTTGGAAGATGAGGCAGTAGAGATCTTGAAATGATAACAGACTTGGCAGAGAGCATATAGTGAAAAAGTAGTAGACAGGGACTCAGTCCAGAACTTTCTGACTCTTAACTTGGTTTGTTAAACTCTGTACTTGACCACCAAACAAAGCAGCTGTGCCCCACACGGTGCCTGGGAAATCTAACCTGTTGACTGATTGTGCCTTTTTTTCGAACCGCCTTTTCAAAGCGTTATCTCCATTCTGAGCCATTCTTTGCAACCATCAGAACTCTAATATACGGGTCCAAGAAGCCAGCTTGAAATAGGTAACAGACTGTAGTTTTGTGAGAAAGCTTTATCTGTTTGTGTGGTGGGGAACTCTGGGGAACCTAGCTTAGTGCTTCAAGCAGCCCAAGGGGATACATTTGCATCTTACCCAATAAATTGCCTACAACAGACTCTTTGAACATGGAAAACGTATTCCCCTAAGACCCGGGAGGGCCAAACAGTTAATAACTTCCCAAGAGCTTTATGTATTACTAGGATACAGACGGTGATCAGAGATCACTAAACACCCAAGTTTATGTTCAAGAAGGGAAAAAAAAAGGTTCAAACTCTCTGCCTTAGCTGTCTTTACAAGTACTCCAAGTAGGAGACCGTTCCAGGGACCGTTTAAATTTATATCAAGTAAAACGAGAGTGGATAAGATCCAAACGGCAGTAGCACTGCTCTCTCTGGGAGCCGTGCCTGGTCCAGGAGTGGGAGGCGCCCTCTTGCCTTTCATCTTTTCCCTATATCACTGTCTTCTTCTCCACAGCACACTTAACTTCCTCCTCCCCTTTTGGGCTAGGGACCAGGGTAGTCTGACCCATTTCTGAGCAGTTTTTATCAGCTTATCTTCTTAGATGCCCTCGATTTTCTCTTTGGTTCCACTAGACCCGACATCAGAGGTTCCTTAAGACAGACACTGGCCTCCCGGTGAATGCTGTTTCTCAGGGCCAGGGTGAACAGAATCGAGCTTGGGATAGGTCACCCTGAGAAGGTGACTCTGAAGGTGCCCTCTGATGTACCTGACCTGGACTCTCCTGCTCCTTACTAAAGTCCTGCAGTGGGCTGAGGATTTCCACGTTTATCTGACCTCATACCGGTTCTTCGCTCCCGACTCTTCACTGGAGTGTTGTGCTCTGGCTCAGGGAAAGGGGACTGATGGAGAAATCGGTGAGCTGTGGGGTTGTGCATGCAGTGGAGAGTTTGTGCATGGGCCATTTGTGCATTTTACTTAAAAAAAAAAAAGATTTATTTATTTATTTATTATATATACAATATTCTGCCTTCATGTATCTCTGTGGGCCAGAAGAGGGCGCTGGATCTCATTGCAGATGGTTGTGAGCCACCATGTGGCTGCTGAGAATTGAACTCAGGACAGTGTTCTTATCCTCTGAGCCATCTCGCCTGCGCCGCATTTTACATTCTTACTGACCCAGCTACAGGTGGGTCAGAATAGTTTACAGGTGAGTCCTCCTGTCATCTGAAGAATTTAGCAACTCTGTAAGGCTAAGTGATCCCCCCACCCTCGACAAGGCCTGACATCAGCCCAAGCTGGCCTAGAACTCACTAAGGCTGGCTGGTTTCAAACCCTACTTTAGCATCCTACTGTGTGCTGGGATTACTGTAAGCAATAATCGACTGTCGAACAATGTGACTCTTTGGCCTGCGTACCTGACGTTCTGCTGACGTCACTTAGCAGTTTAATCAGCCATCGTGGGGCAAGGTCTCATTGACTTTGTGAAGGTCAGAGCAGAGCAGTAGAGGTTATTTTATGGAGCTGTAATCAATCACATCTGAACCAAAGTAAATATTTTACAGCCCAAGGGACTGATTTCTTTAGAGAGTTACATTGATTTATGTGTTTATTTTGTGTGTGTGTGTTTTGAGTGTGTGCATGCTCCTGCACATATGCCATATGCCATAGTGCATATGTGGAACTCAGAGGACTGCAGCCCAGGTCATCTCCTGCCCCCCGAGGGGCAGATTCTGTTGAGAAGATAGAGAGCGACATTTACCATCATGACTCCTTAGCCCTTCCCAGGCCAAGGCCCTTTCTCAAGTAGGCTTGCAGGTGTCTGTCTTACTGATTTCAAGAGTCCGGGGAGGGCCATTGAGTAACTCACAGGCAATGGTGTTTACTGCTAAGCCTAATGACATGAATTTCATCCCCAGGACCCATATGATAGAAACAGAGAACTCGCTGCAGAAAGCTGTGTCTACTGCCCCCATCCACACATTAAACAAAATAAATGTAATTAAAAAAAAATCTAGGACTGGAACTGTAGCTCAGTTGGCAGAGGGCTTGCTTTGCATGCATGAGACCCTGGATTTGATTTAGCTGCACACACACATACACACACACACACACACACACACACACACACACACACCACCTCTCTGTGACGTTAGGGCTGGGATTTAGGCTTTTGTATATGAGGCAAGTGCTTTGCCACCGAGCTGCACGCCAGCCCTTACTCGTGGATTTTAAAAATTGCTTCTTCACCTAAAGAAAGGATCTTTTTTTTTTTTCCTTCTGTGTGAAATGTTAGGAGATTAACATGTCAAGGAAGTACTTAAGTGTGCCTCTAGGTATTTTCATGCATGTAAGTTACAGTGGAGGTTATTTTATGGAGCTGTGATCATGATATCTGAACCAAAGTAAATATTTATTTTACAGCCCAAGGGACTGATTTCTTTTTTCAAGTTTTAGAAAGTGACATTAGTTTATTTGTTTATTGTGTGTGCGTTTTCACAGTAAGGCTAGGAGAGAAAATCCTGAAGGGGGGGATAATAAATGGTGTGTCAGGCAGGTCTAATCAGTTAGCAGGCTCTCGCCTTTCTGACTGAGGCCACAGTTGATGCCATGGGGCCTTACAGCTCCCCCTCTTCACGCGGCAGCGATCAGATTGAGGGCTGATCCTGCCCTTCATAGCAGGCTCTCAGATTCTCAGGGAAATGTGTTCTCCAAGCTGCCTCTGGGACCATGACCTTGTTCCCACAAGAAGGCTTATGTTCTTAGAGTCCACGCTAGACGGAACCAGCGATATTGGGCACCTGACACCAGACTCATGTACTAGATAGCCTCGCTGTTGGCGAGTTAGGAACGTGCTCCGAACCAGAGACCTGGGTTTTAGTCATGGGTCTTCTCCGAGCTTGCTTTGTGATCTCAGGCAAGGGCACCTTAGTCTTCTAGCCTTTAGCTTTCTAATGGAGACAGCATGTGAGCTTGTAGCTGTGCTCTTTCTGTCTTCCTAGACTGCAACAAGATGTTTTGTTTGAGACAGGATCTTTGAGTTTGTACACCAGACTGGCCTCAACCTCACAGAAATCTGCATGCCTCTGTCTACTGAGTGCTGGGATCAACGGTGTATGACACCATGCTTGGATTGAGCTGTTTTTTTTTCTTCTATTGTTTGTTTGTTTAAGAGTCTCACTACACAGTCTAGACTGGGTTTGAACTTAGGATTCTCCTGTCTCAAGCTCTGGTTGTCCTAGAACTCACTTTGTAAACCAGGCTGCCCTCAAATTCACAGAGATCTGCCTGCCTCCACCTCCTGAATGCTGGAATTAAAGGCATGAGCTACCACTGCTCAGCTAATTTAAGTTTTAAGAGCTAGTTGGGAACAAGCCTAAGCTAAGGCCAAGCTTTCATACTTAAGAAGTCTCCATGTCATTATTTGGGAGCTGGTGGTCCAAAGAAAGACCGGCTACATTTAATAGTCTAAATCATCAATTCTCCTATCTTCCAGATAGTCTATAAAAGTGTCTAGGTATGGTAGTGCTTGTGTCTTTGGTACATTTGTGTACCTTTGCTTTAAAAATAGAATGGCTCTCAGGGAAGCCTCTCTGTTGTGGGAGCTGCGGGCCTCTTCCCACAGCCCGGCTCCTGGCCGCTTGGCTAGCTTATGCCCCGAAATAACAACGCACAAATTGTATTCTTTTAAACACTGCTTGGCCCATTAACTCTAGCCCTTACAGGCTAATTCTCATATCCTGATCAACCCATCTCTAATAATCTGTGTAGCATCAGTCTTACTGGGAAAGATTCAGCATGTCTGACCTGGCAGCTTGCTTCATGGTGTCTGCCCGGGAGAGGGGAGCATGGCCTCTGTCTGAGGCGTCTTACCTCACTTCCTCTTCCTCCCAGCATTCTGTTCTGTTTACTCCACCCACCTATGTTCTAACCTATGAGGGCCAAGCAGTTTCTTTATTTTTTAACCAATGACCTTCCTCCATCACCTCTATCCTCTGAAGAGTCAAGTCTGGGTATGTCAGCTAAACTGTTTTCACAGCGCAGAGCGCCTCCCCCTCTGGCTGTATTTGAATGGAGCTGCCAGGTTCCTGCAGGCAGCACCGGGGATCTGATCTCTAAGCAGATATCAGGGTGTTGAGAGATAGTAAAGGTTTAGGTAACTGCCTGGTTCCTGGCCTTTCTGGGCCTGGTGGTGTGACTCCCTATTCTATTTACTTTGTGGTCTTTCCCCCAATTTACCTTAAAGACAAAACAAACAAAAAACAAAGGCAGGGTCTTGTAGCCTGACTGACCAGAAATTCACTATAGAGACCAGGTGGCTGCAAACTTCCAGTGATACCCTTCCTTCTAACTCCCAAGTTCTCCATAACCAGCTCCCAAAGTTCCCTGTGGCTTCAGTTAAGGCTAGAGGGAAGGCAGATGGAACCATAGCAGAGTCTTTGTGTTTAGTTGCTGAGTTTTACTGACTGATGCCTGGTTGTACTACACATACCAGGATGCATCTGGTGTGACCTATGACTTACCACCGGAGTTCAGAACCAAGCGTGTGGCACATATCTGTATTCCTGGTACTCAGGAGGCTGAGGCAAGAAGATTACAAGTTCCAGACCAGACTGACCCGGTCTCACACATACGCAAGCACACGCGCACACACGTCTACACCATGCTCGTTTTGCTAATTCCACTATCACTCTATTTAACTACAATGTAAAACAATTGAACTGAAAAGGTTCGAAATGGTTACTTTGAAATACCTGCTTCTTGGAGAACAGGCAGCTAAGTCTCCACCTGTGCTTCCTGAGCTGCAGATTGTAAGGGACCAGAAAGTGTAAGCAGTCCTGGAAGCTGGCATGTACTGAATTTGGTGTTTTCACACTGGCTAATATAGTAGGACACTAGTGCCCTGGGAATGCCCCTCCTTAGGCATGCAGAACTTCTGCATCTTTTCTTGTTGTGGGCCGGGAGTGGTTCAGTCGGAGCATACCACATTCCACTCCTTTTCCTTTCCAGGCTCCACAGATTTTCTGCATCCTCAGTGAAACCCAGGCTTCCTACTGTGTCTCTTCCCCTGAGGTAACAGTCTGGTCCCCTTGGTCTTCAGTTCCTCCTAGATTTTTGTTTGTTTGTTTGTTTTTATTGTTTTGCTTTGTTTTATTTTTCTTCAGTTCAGTAGTGTGCCTTCCTGGAAGATTTGAAAACAGTATCTCAAAGAGACACCTGAACACTTATATTTTTTCAGCCTTTTTTTCTTTTTTAAATACAATAACCTAGTGGGAGAAATAACCCAGCTTTCCACGATGGATGAATAGATAAGCAAGATGCGATGTATACCCATATACAATGGAATATTGCTCAGCTTTAAAAGTAAAGAAATTTTGACACATGCTACAACTTGATTGAACTATGAAATAATGTTATAATTATGAAATAAACCAAACACATAATTATGAACCAAACATATAATTATGAAATAGGCCAAACATAAAAACAAATGTTGTATGCTTCCATGTATATGGGATACTTAGTATAGTGAATTTATAGATAGTAGAGTTCGCAGAGAAAGTTGCATAGTGGTCCCTAGGGGCTGGGAGGAAAAGAAACAGAAGTTAAGTCGTATATACAGAGTTTCAGTTTGGAATGCTGAGAATTTTGTAGGAAGGATGGCTGTATAACAGTGTAAATGTATCTAATGTACACTGAACTGAGCATGCCTGAACTTTTCTTTGTGTGTGGGGGAGCAGTTATCACGTTAACCTGCAGTCTCTCCATTCCCATTTGCGAATTTAAAAATCATAAATTTTTTGTTATGTGCTCTGTTAGACTTTGCATTACTGTATGAAAGTACCTGGCAGAGACAGCTTAGTGGGGGAGGGACTGTACTCCACTCAGGGGAGGGCTCATTGCATCATGACAAGGAGGACGTGTGGCGATGCTCAGATTGTGAAGAGAAATACAGAGAAGGACAGGCAGTGGCCCAAAGATAGGCCTGCTGGGTAGAGACTTGCGCTCTGAAACCATCTTCCTTCTTGTGGCGCCACCGCCCACAGTTCTGCCACTTCCAAGAGTCTGTTCGGAGCCTAAACCTGTGTGTTGGTTAGAGCGTTCATTACGTCAGTCTTCATGTCAGTCATTCAGGGGCACCCTACAGACTCCCTAGAGGTGCGCCTCACCAGTCTCCCAGTGCCTCTCAGTCTTACCAAGTTGATAATCAAGATTAGTCCATCTTATGTTTTCAACACACACACCCCCCAAAGTTACATTTCGAAAAGAGAAAGAAGGCTAGGCATGGGAGTTAATGCCTCTGGAGGCAGAGGCAGGTGGATCTCTGTGAGCCCAAGGCCAACCTGGTCTACATAATGAGCTTCAGGCCAGTCAGAGCTAAATAGTGAAGTGACAGAGGTGGGGTAGGGGGAATGGGTAACAGAGGGGGGGGGAATAGTATACACTAAAGCAGCAAGGGCTTCCTTGGAGACCCTTGGCTTGTGACTTTGCCATCTCAGCCACCATGAGTGTCCACAGTCTACTAAGAGAGCTTTCAGGTGATTGTCAGGGCCAGTGTCCGTCAGCTCATCCAGTCTCTAGCCCAGAGTTATGAGGAGATGCTGCCTAAGAAGTAGCCATTCCAGCTCCTCACACCCAGACCCTTTGCCATTCATTTATCCTCATGTTGCAATTGCTTGCTTGATGCAATGGAAATATAATGAGAGAGACGTGATCTTCAGGCTTTCCTGAGCTCAGGCTCAGGGGCAGTTAGACACTACAGTGGCATACTGTGCCTCTGGCAAGAATCAAAGACTGATATCAGACATCCTTAACCCTGGTTCCCCTTGCATATTAGACAGATCAGTGAACTTACCTGTAGGTCTCTGCGCCCTTGTCGACCAAATGGAAAAGGTTCATGGCACTGGGCTGAACATAAGAATGAGACCGAGAATGTGTGGTAGTGACTCTGGGATGAGAGCCTTACCCTTATGCTCAGTCCTTTGTCCTTAGTGTATACGAACCCTCAGAGTTTGATTTAAATGACATTTGTGGGGAGGAGGAAAGTAACGCCTAGCCTCCCAATAACCTCCCTATAACCTCAGCCTGCTGGAACCCTATATAGACCAGGCTGGTCTTGAACTCACAGAGATCCGCTGGAGTGCTGGGATTAAAGGTGTGTGCCACTACACCTGACCCCGATATTCCTGTTGCTGTCCTGTATGCCTTCCTGTCCCATTCCTTCTCCTTCCCGGGAACAGATCACAGCAGCTGGGTTTTGGCAGGTCACTTCACTCAGACCGTCTAGCAATGGGCAGGCACCCACATCAGATAATACTGCAAATGGTGTGTGTGGTGGGGGCTGGGGTGGAGGTAGTCTGACAGCTGATATCAGGTGAAATGGGCTGGGAGACTAAGTCTCTTGGCTGCTGGTCCAAACCAAGGCCCTGTGTGGCCCGAGAACGTCCTTGGCTTCCAGGGTCCTTCCTCTCTTTGCTTCCCTTGGATTCCACTGCCTCTCTGTACATTAGGTAGAAGGTCCTATGTAAGATATTGTTAGATCTTTTTGAAAAACCAGCAGTCTCTCAATGCCTTCGTCTGGAGGCTATGAGGACTCAGTTTCCCCATCTGTAAATCAGGAATTGTGTCGATGTGGTTGCTGTGGGAGTGAAATGAGACAACGTACGTCAGGCGCATAGCCGAGACGAGCCTGGGCAGATGTCTATTTGTAGCTATGGTGGTTTTCTCTGAAGCACGCGCTAACCTGTTAGGTGGCGGGGTAATGCGTGGAGGAGAGATTCCTAAACAGACTCCTAGGTCTGTGTCGTCATCCCGGAAGTCCAGGCTCTGCTATAGGCAGTTAATTGCGAAGTGTTTCCTGCTTGTCCCCGCTTGTCTTTTAAAATATTACTTAAGAGACCCAGTCTCGCCTCCTCTGTGTGGCTATGTTGCGGGTGTGCTGTTGTGCCCAGGTTCCCTCCTGTCTCCTTAGTGGCTAGCTGCTGTTCCTGCTCGCTTTTCACAGACACACCCCGCACTGTTTAACTCCCCACGTCTTTCCTCTACCTTCTGATGACGATGGTTTGGTTTTATTTGCTTGTTTTTATCCCGGCTCTCACTTTTTCCTATCAATGATGCTTCTGTCTCTGCAGGTTCTCCAACAGTGGAAACCATTTTTCTTTCTCTCAGTCAGGAGAGAGATCCCTGTTTCCTCCTAGAGGAAGAGCCTCGGGTTTTAAGATTGCATGCTTTTTAGTTTTAAGATTTGTTTTTTATTTTTATGGGCGCGAGTGTTTTGCCTGCATGTATGTCTGTGCCACATGTATGTACATTGCCCACAAAGGCACGAAGAGGGCATCAGATCCCTTGGAGCTGGAGTTGCAGGTGGTTGTGAGGTCCCATCCTGAGTGCTAAGAACTGAACCCAGGTCCTCTGCGAGAGCGTCTAGTGCTCTTAGCGGCTGAGCCATCTCTCCAGTCCTATGTGTATGTATCTGTGAGTATGTATGTGTGCATGCATACAGGCGCTTGTGGAGGCTAGAGGCATCAGACCTGAAGCTGGAATTAAAAATGGTTGTGAGCCATTCAGTGTGGGTTCTGGTAATCAAACCTGGTCCTCTGAAAGAGCAGGAAGTGCTCTTAACTGATGAGCCATATCTTCAGCCCCGAGCCCAGGTTTTTTTAACTAGCTCCTATTCTGTCTTATGCCCTCCAGAGCCTCTGTGGGCATCATTAAATCTTCTTCTGAGATCTAGTGATCTTCTTGTTGAAATTCCTCCGTTGCTGTTATACAGAGTCAGGGTTTTCCTATTTGTTGCTTTTCCTAGATTTATTATTATTTATTTATTGGATTTTTCGAGACAGGGTTTCTCCGTAGTTTTTTTTTTCTTTTTTTTTTTTTATTTTATTTTGTTGGTGTCGGTCGGAGAAGGCCGTGGTGAGCAGGCGGAAGCGGTTGTAGGTCTCGGTCCTGACTTTGTGCCCAGGGGGAGGCCCTGAGCTCCAGGTGGCGCCAAAGGCCTAGAGCCCAGGCCTCAGGTGAAGAGCCGCGGCACGAAGAGGTCCCCGAGTCAGACGGCACCAATACTATTCTTTTTAAAGCGGGTGTGTGTGGAGGGTAGAGATGAACACGTGCAGACAAAACACGCACGGTGGAGCGCGGTGGAAAGGAGACACAGACACGCGGGTCCCACGTGCGTGCACTTTAATGGAGGAGGGGCAACAGGTAAGGTGCAGGTGTGCTGACACAAGAGGGTGGGGAGGGGGAAGAGGAGAGAGAGAGAGAGAGAGCTCTCCGTAGTTTTTTTTTTTTCGAGACAGGGTTTCTCTGTGGCTTTGGAGCCTGTCCTGGAACTAGCTCTGTAGACCAGGCTGGTCTCGAACTCACAGAGATCCGCCTGCCTCTGCCTCCCGAGTGCTGGGATTAAAGGCGTGCGCCACCATCGCCCGGCTCTCCGTAGTTTTTGGTTCCTGTCCTGGAACTAGCTCTTGTAGACCAGGCTGGCCTCGAACTCACAGAGATCCGCCTGCCTCTGCCTCCCGAGTGCTGGGATTAAAGGCATGTGCCACCACCACCCGTTTTCCTAGATTTATTAGGACCATGAAGACAAGTTTCTTAATTACAGAAAATTTGCTAATAGCCTTGCCTGGGTCTTTGAAAGTGGAAAATCCTTGAGCAACATGTCATCAACATCTAGTGAGCCCAGCTTGCTGTGTCTCCCAGCTCGCATCCAGTAGAACTGGTGTGCACTTGCCCTGTGTGTGGGCACAAGTGTGAGGACCAACCAGGCTATTTCCAAGTTCTTAGATAAGTGGGTCTTTTCAGTAACCATGGATGCCTGCCCTATAATCCCCTCGGAACGGAAAGAACTAAATGTCCTTTTCTCTCTATCCAGCTGTTAGTAGGGTTCATATTCAGTATACACGAGGTGTTCAGCAAATGTCTGGTGACAGGGTAGCTCACTGGTCCATTTGCTCAATTTCCCCAGGCTTCTGATCGATCATCCTTAACTATACTCTGCACGTTAGACGAATACCTACTACTGTAGCCCTGAACTCCCTACTTGAAAGACCCCCAGGGAGGTAAAGGGTAGTTCTACATTTTTTCCTTAAAGAATACCTTTGGCCAGGCAATGGTAGTGCACGCCTTTAATCCAAGCACTCAGGGAGGCAGAGGCAGGCGGATCTCTGCGAGTTTACGGCCAGCCTGGTCTACAGTGTAAGTTCCAAGACAGCCAGAGATGTGCAGAGAAACTCTGGCTGAAAAACCAAAAAGAAGAAGAAGCCAGGACCGCTGTTCAGTTCACAAGTAACCACACAGAGACTTATTATTACTATCCAGCTCTTACAACTTAAATTAATCCATTTCTATTAATTTAAATGCTGTCATGTGACTCATGACTTGTTACCTGATTTTCTATCCATCCTTTTCCTCTGGAAACTCCACCCTTCTTCTTCCCAGTGTTCTCTTAGTTTGGTTCTCCCACCTAGCCTCTTCCTGCCTAGCTATTGGCCAGCTGGCCCTTTATTAAACCAACAAGAGCAGCACATCTTCACAGTGTACAGGACTATTCCACAGCAATAGACCTCGTGGGTTCAGAAAAGTCAGCCCCATCTCAGGGTCCTGAAAGAACCTAAGTGGCTCTTGCCTAGGAGCCCTCGAGGAATGAAGTGCAGCCTATGGGCCAGTCTTCAAAATCCAGGACTCTGTCAGCTCTTGGTTTTCCCAAAAATATTCCATTTCTTTAAGGGTCTTAAGTTCACATCCCCCTTGCATGGGACTGTGACTGTCATAGCCCTGACTAGTAGATGGACCCTGAATGTTATGGGTTGTTTAAATTTTTGAAATGATGCTAGTGAGAATGATGATATCCTCAAGGTGACCCAGGCTGGGCCCTGCCTTCTGGAGTCTGTGTCCGTCATCACACTTGCCTGAAGACTGGAAACTCACTGAGCTGGGCTGTGTAAAGTCAAGTCCATATTCCCAGGGCAGCAGCAGCACATAGAAGGACATTGAACTTTCTGTCTGTCTCTTCTCCTCATCTGCGCCCTTGGCTTTATCTTCTCTCTGGCTGTTTGGGTGAGGAGCAGCTGTAGGGCAGGTACATCCCTGGCGCTGGCTTAGATGCCCTCTTTTGGCCCCTTCTAGGCAGCACCCACAAGGGCGGTAGGTGCAGTTCCCATGTCACGAGCTGCAAGCCTCAGCCTGCCTGCAGCCACAACCATTCCAACAGCTTAGGTGCCAGCCTGGCGGGAAACTGGGGGTACAGCTGACGGCTCTTCAGGCCCCTGGGCCTGGTTGTGAGCAGGCTTGAAGGCCTGTCAGGGGCGATGCTCATGAGAGCCCCACCTGTGCTCATCTGTTCCTGGGCAGAACCAGGGAAACCTTAGGACTCTACCTCCCTACTGTCCTCAGCCCTCAGACTTTCCCTCCTCCTGATGAGCTGGGCAGCCATCAGTGATCCCCAGGGTCCATCATGAACACAAACACTGCATTATTTCTGTTGAGAAGAAGGTGCCGAGCAGGAAGAGGGCAGCAAATTGCCCAAATGCTCTTGTCTAGTTCTCTGGCTAGTCAAAGATGATGGGACCGTCCATTCAGGGCTCTATTCCCCTCCTCCCCCTCCCCCTTTCCCCCCTCCCCCCTCCGCTGCATTTCTTTGGCACTTACAGAGAGATACTGGTTAACTAGTAACTAAATTGGAAAGAGAAAGGAAGTGGTCTGGCGAGTGTGTGCACTTGGTATCAGTAAAAGGTAGTTTGGAGACGGTGGGAGAACAGGGATGGGCTGGTGAATAAATGGGCACACGTACCAGGTGACAGTCGTGAGAATGGAAGGGAAAGCTCTTGTGCACACTAATAGGGAGTAATAGAATTGAGAGCACAACCTTTTGTCCTGGGCTCAGATCTTGCCTCAGTCACTTACTGTCTTTGTGGCTTTTAGCAGGATCAACCACCCACAACCAAACAGCCCTGTAAACCTTGTTTTCCTCTAGGAGTAATCTGGGCTGTGGATGTCGCTCAGTTGGTAGAATGCTTGATGAGCATGCACGTCGCCTTAGGTTCAGTTCTTAGTATCATATAGGCTGGCATGGTGGTGAGTGACTATAATGAGACTCTGTCGCAAAAAAAAAAGCCTAAAATAAAAATACATTGTATGACATGTATGTAATTCAAAAAGAAAGAATAACAATATGTATGTATGAATGTAAAAGAAAATATGAAAATAAGGTTGGGAAGAAAGGTTTCAGTAGGGGATAAAAGCTATCTACATACTCAGTCTACACATATGTGAATCTGTCAAAGCATAAAAGCTATATACATACTCAGTCTATATATACACAAACCTGTTAAAGAAAAACTGAATATATAAAAAAAAGTGTCAAAGCCTGAAAAAGCGATGTTGAAAGATAGTGCGGCAGTGTTTGAAAGACATTTCTGTGCTTGTGATCTGATTAAGCCTCTGGTTCTGCCAGGTCTGCCCGTCCCTTCTTCCTCTTACCCAAGAGGTATAAGCAAATGTTAATTATACTTTAGCCTGTTCTGGCTAAGACTGCCATTCACGTGCTTTTGGGTCCCTGGGCTCTATGGTATCATAGATTGTTTTCTTTAAATTGTATTTATTTACTTATTTATTGAGATTTACTTATTTTTATGTGTGTGAGTTTTGCCAGTGTGTATGTCTGTGAACCACATGTGTGCCCACAAAGGCCAGAAGACGGTATGGATCTTGGATACCCTGGAGTTACCGATGGTTGTAAGACACGGTGTGATGCTGGGAGTCCAAACTGTATCCTCTAAAACAGCAGTCAGTGCTCTTTTTTTTTTTGTGGTTTGTGTTTTTAGAGACAGGATCTCATTACATAGTTCTGGCTGTCCTGGGACTCTCTCTGTAGACCAGGCTGACCTTTAATTCATAGAGATCTGCCTGCCTCTGCCTCCTAAGTGCTGAAATTAAAGGTGTAAGCCATCTCTCCAGCCCCATATCATAGATTATTAAGAACTACAAAAGAGGATTGCTTATATAGTTGATGTATTAGAAATTACAACTAATTTTTTAAAAATAAAGGAAAATGAATTATCTGTGCCCAAGTTAATATAAATATAGCAGGCCTCTATAGTAGACGTGTGTGTGTGTGTGTGAACTCATACATGTTAATTGTTATGGCTAAAGTAATAATAATTTTTATTGCATCAAGTTTCCTGGGGCATCAGAGAGCAGGAAGGAAAGACTCTGCCATCCAGAGCCTTGGGCATGCCCTGAAGACCATCTCCCAGGTGACAGGTCCTCGCTTTATCCATGCCTGTCTGTGACTTGCTGCTTCCAGTTTTTGATCTGAGCTAGACCCTGCTATCCTCAAGCCATGGTTTCTTTGTCCCACGGAAGACACTAACTCCTCAGGCTCTCTCCTCAAGTGCTCCCCAGGGACAGAGCTGTTTCATCCTGAGACTCAGGGTTAGTTCTTGTAAATCCGTGCCCCAAATGTCATGACCTCTGGTCTCCTTGGCAACCTCATGTTTCCTAGTGGGACCAGGATGCTGTCTCTTTGGCACCGCTGCATTTGGGACTGGGGTGCTGTCTCTTTGGTGCCGCTGCATTTGGGACTAGAGTTCCGTCTCCTCGGCGCCACTGTATTTGGGACTGGGGTGCTGTCTC
>JABTXL010012322.1:3670447-3714819 GCA_025134845.1 Neodon shergylaensis | reverse complement strand
CCTTCCTTCCTTCCTTCCTTCCTTCCTTCCTTCCTTCCTTCCTTCCTCCCTCCCTCCCTCCCTCCCTCCCTCCCTCCCTCCCTCCCTCCCTCTTACTTTTGTGAGCATGTACAAGTTATCTTAAGGACATGCTTGTACCCAAAACTCTAGAATATCACTGTGTTTTGGGGAAATCCCATTTTACGTTGTGTTTAGAACCCAGAATCTCCGTCTTGGAGCCTGTGTTAAAGACTCCTTTTTTTGGCTGTGTGGCGTGGGCCAGTCTATTGTCTTTAGTGTTCCTATTACAGACTGATCTTGCAGCTTGGGTGGTTTTATTTCCAACCCACCCACTCGAGGGCCAGAGAGAAGAGACAGTGTTAGCTCCTCTGCTCTGTGAGACTGCCCTCTTAAAGCTCAGGGTGAGGATGGATTACAGTGCTGGCACACTTGTTCTCGCTGACATCATCAGATACTGGAGACAGATTACTGGGCCGTGCTTTAAAGATCAGGTGGTCCTGGAGATACAGCCTTCTCTCTAAGGTCAACTTGGTTTGTTTTCCTTTCTTTTTTTTTTTCTTTTTTTTTTTTTTTTCTTTTGAGACAGGGTTTCTCTGTGGCTTTGGAGCCTGTCCTGGAACTAGCTCTGTAGACCAGGCTGGTCTCGAACTCACAGAGATCCACCTGCCTCCTTTCTTTTTTTTTATGTTGTTCCTTGTTTCGCTCTTTCTTTCTTCCTTCCCCCCTCCGTTCCTCCCTCTCTCCCTCCCTCCCTTCCTTTCTTTTTTTCCAAGACAGGGTTTTTCTGTGTAACTACTCTGGCTGTCCTGGAACCACTCTGTGGACCAGGCTGGCCTCAAACTCATAGAAATCCATCTGCCTCAGCCTCCCAAGTGCTAGGATTAAAAGCATGCACCACCATCATCTGGCTTGTTGTTTATTTTTGAGACAGGGTCTCTTGTAGCCCAGGCTGGCCTTGAATTCATTGTATAGTTGAGAATGACTTGTAATTCCTCCTGATCTTCTGCCTTCACCTCCCAAGTGCTAGGATTAACAGGCATGTGCCACCACTTCTAGTGGGTTCTCATTTGTGCACTCTCTCTCTCTTTCTCTCTCTAAAGATAGAATCTCAAGCTAGCCTGAAATTTATGATCCTTCAGCCTCAACTTCCTGAAAACTGGGGTTATAGGCTTGTGCTACCACCACATCTGTCCTGAAATTGACTTTTGGGGGGGGGGTGTCTTTGAGAAAAAGAGACCTTGGTTGACCTGGAACGCACAGAGCCAGCTTCTGCCTACTGAGTGCTGGAGTTAAAGGCATATGCCATCACACCTGGCCAAGACTGACTATTTTAAAGAGATAGTTGGTATCTTAGTGGTGTGGGAGGTCCTTTTAGTGGTAAATGCCAGTGGATTTCATCTTTAAACGTTAAAAGACTTAAAACACTCAATCTTTATAGCTCTTTAGGGAATCGCTGATTTCCTAGGCTAAGGCGATGAGTAGCATCCTCTCCAGCCCAGCTTTCCCATCCCTCCTGTGCCCAGTTCAGTGACTCTTAAATTAGCGTGGTCACCACTTGGTAGGCAGTGTGTCTGGGAAGTGGCAGAGTCAGTGGAGAGCCTTGTTCTGAATGAAAGAGGACTAAACGTAAAGATACTTCTTTGCTTTCCAGTTTCAGGCTTTGCCTGGTGCTCTGAGGCCAGAGTCACTGGGAGAGGCAGCAGCCTTGGCTGCTGTCCTTGGTGTGTCCAAGAGGACTCTGCGGATTGGACAGCTGGGGCTAGGTGCATGGGGTAGCTGCCCGTAAAACTTCCATGGAACCGTAGCAAACTCCAGTGCCAGACGCTTCATCTGTTGGTCAGTGTGCAGGGCCATGGGCATACTCGGTCTCCCTGGATCGCTCCCCCAAATAAAACTAATTATCAGCAAGAATCTTGGTGAGCACAGCTGGCCTAAGCGGCCACAGTGTCTGTGTCACTGCACAACGTTGGGAGACGATGCTCCTCACCTGCGGACAAAAGCAGGGCAAAGACCCAGGGTTTTCACTGTTTTGTTTCCAGCAATTAATCCTGTGCCCCATGCATTATTTTAGGATTTGTTTGTTTTTTTGCTTTGTTTTGCTTTTTTTGTTTTTCCTGTTTGCTTTTATTTATTTATTTATTTATTTATTTATTTATTTATTTATTGAGGCATGAAACCTAACGCTGCCTAGAGTTTATTTTAGTTTAAGATATGCTAGGACCCACAGTGCAGTGGTAGATCATTTGCTTGGAATTTGTGAGGCCTGAGATACAATTCATACAGATAAATAAGGAAGCCAGGGCTGAGAATGTATGTAGCTCATTTGGTAGAGGACTTGCCTGGGTTTAGTCTGCAGCTCTGTATAAATTGGGCATGGTGACACACACCTGTAATCTCAGGAAGTGGAGGCAGGAGGATCATCCCTGGCTACATAACAAGTGTGAAAACGGCCTGAGCTACATGAGACATTGTGTCATAAAAGGAAAAGAAGGCCCTGCATCCCCGGCCATGCCCTGTCACCACACTCTCATCCCAGCCTTAGGTACAGAGCTATCTGCTTTATATATTTTTTTATTTTTTATTTTATGTGTATGAGTGTTTTGCTTAATGTATGTATGGACATCATATGTGTTCCTGGTGCCCATGGAGGACAGAAGAGGGTGTCATATCCCCAGATCTGGAGTTATAGGTGAGTGCCAGGAACTGAACCCATGTCCTCTGTAAGAGAAAAGTTGTTTACTTCCTGGCTCTACATTTGGCTGTCCCAGATATGGTATAGAAATGGAATCATGAGATGTGTCCCAATGGGTCTGACTTCTGTCACTCATATGAGGTTTGCAGAGTTCAGCCACAAGGTAATATGACATTTTGTAGTGGTGTAGGATGGCATCTCATGGAAAAGCCATACCTTAAGACTTCACTGGCTGAGACCACAAGGGATGAGTTATTGCTCATATGTCACGCTTGTAACTAAGAACAGTGTTACAGGGTCCAAGACACCCTCAGAGACTGTCTTGGTCCTACCAAAGTGGCCTTTGGTGATGTAGTGGCGATATGAGTTCTAGACCACCGAGGGGGAACATTCTAGATGGCAGCACCAGCTCCCTGGCTTGCAGGGCACAGCTGCCCATCACTTAGTCATCTGCTGGTCTTCCTTGGCTTGGGCCGACACATTGGCTCTCCCTCTGCTTGGCTGTCACAGAGCAGAAGTTCCTGGGAGGATGGAGACAGGGAGAGCTATTCGCCTTTTATTTTCCCTTCCTCTGTTGGCAGACAGATTGTTGCTGATCCGGGGCCACCTTGACTAGTGCCGCTGTGAATGTGTGTGTGAGCTTTGCTGTGGGTTGGGATCTCCGGTTTCCAAGCCCAGAGCACCATCATTGCAGTTTCTCTCACCTCTTCCTCACTTTGGTCACATGGTGACACACCTGTAGCATGTCAGTTCCCCATGAACCTTCTGTATGAGTGGGGAAGCTCCACCTGTCAGGCTCCACAAAATGGCCTCCAGCTTTCCTCAAGCTCCAGAATGGCCCTTTTCTTTCTAGCATCGTGAGCCCCTTCCTTCCACAGGGAGCACTGTCAACTCAAGAGTAGGTCAGAGGTTAGGAGTGTAATTTATTGGTAGTGTTTGTCTCACTGGCATGAGGCTCCAGATTCCATTCCCAGCACTATCTTAGAAAAAGTGGGGAGGAGTAGATCAAATTGTTCCGAACGCTGCCCAGGAACCCAGCGTGTAGGAACCAGTGTGATTGGCTGCACACTGAGGTCTGGTAAGGCCTCACCAGTTCCAAGACGACCCACCCACCACGTGTGCTGGGCTTTTGACAGAACAGCAGCTCCAGCAAGGGTCAGCCAGTGCCTGCAGCCACGGCACCTGATCTGTCCTGTCCCTCTGTCCTTCTGCAACAGCTCCAAACACGGGTGACACCATTTTACACATCTGAAGTCTTGATCTTTGATTTGAGTGCCCCCTTCTGTTGTGGGAGCTGTGGGGCTGCATTCCGCCACCCAGCTCCTGCCACCGGCTAGCTTTACCCGAAATAACAACACACAAACTGTATTCTTTTAAACACTGCTTGGCCCATTATATCTAGCCTCTTCTCGGCTAACTCTTGCACCTGGACTAGCCCATTTCTAATAATGTGTGTAGCACCCCAAGGTGTGCTTACCGGGAAGATTCTAGCCTAGGTCCATCCTGGGTCGGAGTTCATTGCGTCTGCCCGGGAGAGGGGAGCATGGCCTCTGAGCTCACTTCTTCTTCCTCCCAGCATTCTGTTCTGCCTACTCCACCCACCTAAGGGATGGCCTATCAAAATGGGCCAAGGCAGTTTGTTTATTACCAATGACCTTCCTCCATCACCCCCTCTTCCTCCCCTCCTCCCTCCCTCTCTCTGTCTTCTCCCTAGACACTACACCCCTGAGCTGCACTCTGCTCTCTTTCAGCTAACTGCACGGTGAACACGTGACCTGGTACTCAGTGGCGAAATTTATTCCTCTGAATTCAGCTTCTACGATCATCCGTCCATTCAGATAATTCAGATGTGCTGGGAAAGGGCGGAGGGAGCTGTTAGCTCTTCCCAGGGCAGGCAAAGAGGGCCTCAGAAGTACCTGAGAAAACTTGAAGAATAGATAGGAGCCTGCCATGTGGGGAAGAAAGCATGGGGCCTGGTTAGGAAACAGTATTTGGGAGAGCGTGGAAAGTCGAGAGCTGGATGGTTTGGGGCAAAGGTTGGGAGTTAGATGTGGGTAGGTATGGCAGGGAGGGTACGGTGTGTGGTGAGGGCTGGGAAGGCAGGTCAGTCATAAAGATCACAGTGAGGTTTTATTCTGCGGTCACCTCAAGTGTTCAGCTGCAGAGTGACTTGGTCCATCACACCAGCCGAGCTGCTCCAGAACCTTCCTGGAGGCAGTAAGAGGACTCAGTACTGGAGAGACTCTGTCATCCACATAGGCCTCATGCCATGCTGCTGGCCTGGTAAGCCCGTACGGCCGGGCAGAGGTGGAGTTGGAAGGGGAAGCAGTGGACAGGCCTTGCTCTACTTAAATACTCCCTTCTGCCCCCTCCGTCTCCACGGGGTGATTACTGTGTGTTCTCTCAGGGAGTCATTTCCTGAGCCCCGATATCCTCCCTTCTAAATGAGACTGTCCAATTGATACTTTCGTCCCTACAGCTAAATGCAGGTTCCAAACCATCACAGCTACTGTTTGGAGGAGGAAACCCTCCCCTCCCCGGCCTTTTGTCTTTGCTAGGCAAGGGAGAGGGGCCGCAGCTGGGGCTATGCCTGAGTGTCACAGCCTTGCTAGTTCAGAGTCCCTACGATGGAGTAACACAAACTCTGGATGGTGTTGTCAATGTGGGTCTCCAAGACACCCCCACAGTCAGAGGTTGGGGACAAAGGTCTGAGACTCAGCCAAATGTTGGGTGAGGTGTACCCCAAAGAAAGAGCTAATAAATAATCTCACTCACTCTTGGTCTGCCCTGCTTAGCACCTCAGACTCCCGTGCCAAGCTAGACCGCCTGGGGAGGAGCCCTGGGGGTTGGTGTCTATCTGCCCTCAGGCCTAGCCTGGCCTCCCAGCTCCAGGCTTCACGCTGCAGACCTCTCTGGTAGCTGTGTTCCCCCTCTGTTCCCCTGCTCTTTTGGGGACCAGAGTTCTCTGACCTGGAGGTCTTTTGGGGAGGACTAAAAAGCAGACCACTTGGAGAAGACAACTGATTCTTTGAAGCTGGACTTGAGGAATTTCCTCAGAAGCAGCATAATGTCCCCATTCTTCCCTTCCTCGAAGTCTCAACCCGCCTCTCACCTACCGGCCCACACACGTTCTCGCCCACCCCAGCCCCCTTCTTGTATCCCTATGAGCGATGGCTACTGCCCAAGTGTTGACTCAGCTCGTGAGCTTCCAGGTCAGAGAGGGACAAGCTAGCCTCTGTCTTCAGGGGCTAGCAGTGGGACCATGTCCGTGAAACCTTGCCGGTCATTGCAGCCTAACGTAGACCTTCAGCATTCCTGTGAGGCCGGCGCCTGTTTCCACATACCCCTTTTTAAGAATTGTGTGTTGGGGGTGTACGTGTGTGCTGATGCTTGTAGGAGCCAGAAGACAACCTCTGGCATCTTCTTCAGGGCCATCTACCTTCAGTTCTGAGATAAGATCTCATTAGCCTGGGGCTTGCCCACTTAGGACTAGGCTGGCCTGCTGGCTCTAGGGATCCTCTGTCTTCCCATCCCCGTCTTTGGATTCCAGGCTCTCACCAGCCTTTTCAGAGACTTCTGCGGACGGAGCGCTTGTACTCCTGTGGCAAGGTTGTACTAACTGAGCCGTCTTCCCAGCACCTCATCCTGCATCACTGCACGGAGGACCCAAAAACGAGTCCTTAGGTCTGGGTGCCCGTTCCACTTCTGCCCACTTTTTTCTCAAGAGTGACTCAGATTTTGGATCGGACACGCTCCAGTTAGGGTGGCGGGGCAGGGCAGGACCTGTTTGTGTGTATGGATGAGGCGCCATGCGGAATGCGCTCAGCTCTGGCAAAGGACTGGAGTAATTTGAAACTGTGACTCAGCTGGGACCATATCCCTGCTTCTCTTCGCTTCCTAAACATAGCCCCTCACTCACCTGGAGTATGGCTGTTGACTCTGGCCTGTCTTTGGCAAGAACCTTTGCTCCAGGTCTAGGCCTGTCCCTTTCCAATGCCACAGCAGAGAGAGACAGAGAAAGGGCAGACACTTCTTTTTCTGCCAACTCAGTGCTGCCAGGAACCTGTGAGCTACAGGAGGCCCTGGTGCTGCAAGACCCGGAGGGGTCCCAGATGTCGCCATAGTCTTACTCAGCTGCTTCCCCCAGCCAGAATGTGAAGACCACTATGCAGATAAAGTTTCCTGTCTGTCAGACTGCTGCAGGGCCTTCCATGAGGAATTGGAGGGCGGGGAGCAGAGCGGGCACAAGGCCTTCCTAGTTCCCTCTGTCACTTCTGCCATTTTGCTCCTCGTGCCTGCACCTGTGGAATGCAAGGCAGCTCCCTGCCTGCCTGGAAGGAATGAGGAAGGTGTTGTGTGTATCTGCAGGCATGAGTGCATACTTGACCCATCTGTCGAGTCAGGCCAGCGGGCTGTTGTTAGCTTTCTGTCATGTCTGAGATAACCAACTCGTAAAGCGGGAAGGATTGCTTTGGCTCACAGTTTCAGAGGTTCAGTCCTAGGCTTGCTTGGCCCAGTTGCTTTGGGCTTCTGGCTGCTGAGTACATCATGGTAGCAAAAGACTGGAAAGTCAAGTAAGACAAAATAGCCGGGACCTGGTATCCCCTTCAGGGGCACAACCCAATGACCTAACTGTGCCCTGCTAGATTCCCCACCTCCTAAAGGTTCTGCCATCTCCCAGAAGCAACATGGGCTGGGAACCAAGCCATCCATGGAATATACAGGAAGCACTATGCCCACCTGCTTGCTCTGCTCCAGGGCTGAGCACAGGCCGCTGCTGCTCGCTCATTGTCCCTTCTCCTCCACACAGTTCCGGGGACATGCCAACCTGCATGTGTTTGAGGACTGGTGTGGCAGCTCCATCCAGCAGCTCAGGAGGAACCTGCACTTCCCGCTGTACCCCCACGTAAGTGCCTGCGGGGATGTCTGCCCACCATCCCAGACCATCTGTGTCCCCTCCACCTCATCCCTCCTACCTGCCTCCTTCCCTGCCCCTTCTCAGCCCATTGCAATCTCTATTATTCCTTCGGTCTCGTGGGCTCCTCATCCTCTGTTTAGAATATCTTGTCTTCTCCCTCCCTGAGGCTCCTGCAGCCTGGCATTCAGTGTAGGCTCTCTTGGTATTTATCCAGGGCCAACATGTACAGGTGTGCAAGTTGTGCATTGCACGAGGTCACCCGGACCAAGAACTGAGTGAGACCTGACGTTTATCGTGAATGCCACACGCTGTGCCACACCCCTGGTCTCTCATCTCCTGTTCCCCTCCTGGTCTTCCCACCAGTCTTGAGTAGCTCCGACTCAAATCCCTTAAATTCTTCTTCCTGATTCTGAGTAACAGTTCATCTTTCTCGACATAGATCCGCACAACCCTGAGGAAGCTGGCTGTGTCCCCCAAGTGGACCAACTATGGTCTCCGCATATTTGGCTACCTGCACCCTTTTACTGATGGTGAGGCAGCCCCAAAGCCTCATCCTTCTTCCTGCTCTTGAGTACTTCAGGA
The DNA here is from genome assembly GCA_025134845.1 of Neodon shergylaensis. Lineage (NCBI taxonomy): Eukaryota > Metazoa > Chordata > Mammalia > Rodentia > Cricetidae > Neodon > Neodon shergylaensis. The sequence goes on along the minus strand of JABTXL010012322.1, from coordinate 3,706,627 downwards.
AGGTTCTAGAAACATATGTTCAAGCTAGGAAATACATCGCACTGAGTCCCTGTTAGCCCATCATCAAGGGAGAGGGGAAACTGAGGCATGGTGAACTCTCACCCAATAGCTTCAGGCTGCCGCCTCTCTCTCTCTCTTGCAGCTGGTACTGGCTGGTCTCCATAAGTCCTTCTCCATCTTCATATTGCTACCCCAGAATGTAGAGTCCCCCATAGGCAAAGGTGGGGGGCAGCCAGGCGCCATGAGTGAAGGATGCCCAGGCATAATGTAGGCTTTTAGTCCTGGTGCCAGGGCCCTCCTTGACTCACCCAGACACTCTGCCGTTGCCAGGGAAGATCCAGTTTGCCATCGCTGCTGATGACAATGCTGAATTCTGGCTGAGTCATGATGACCAGGTCTCGGGCCTTCAGCTGCTGGCCAGTGTGGGCAAGGTAGGGTCAGCTCAGCCCCTGGTTCTCACTGATCCCTGGGGGCAGTCGGTCTTGTAGTACATGAGACTACTGGGGGCCTCCTTAGCCAATAGCACTGCCCGCTTGAAGAAGGGACAGAAGCCACACATGGTGCTCCACCCTATACCGCAAAGGGCGTGTGAGATGTGGGCGGAGTGGGGATCCGGCCACATCTATCTTTTGGGTTCCACTGTCCCTCAGCCCCATGCTGAAGATTCACGCTGGGCTGGTTGTCTAGGGGAAGTGGGGGCGGATATGCGTTGGCCAGCCATCCTCCCTAACTCCGGCTTCTGTTTCTCTCACCTCTCCTCTTCCTTTCCTCTGTCTTCTCTCCTTCCCTCTCCCTTCTTCCCTCCTCTCTCCACACACTTCTAGACAGGAAAGGAATGGACAGCCCCCGGAGAGTTTGGGAAATTTCAGAGTCAAATTTCCAAGCCAGTGAGGTGAGTAGGGGAGGGGTCACTGCAGTACCAGGCCGACCAGCATGGGAGAGCTGGGAGGGCCTCTCCTCACCCTCTCCACCGGCTTGCGGCTCAGGGTTCCTGTGCCCTAGCATCCACATGGTCTGCCTACACAGAAACCGTCTGCCGTGCCCTTCCTTATTTTATAAATTTTTTAGATTTTTTTTGTTGTTGTTTTGTTTGTTTTTTATTTTTTCGAGACAAAGTTTCTCTGTAGCTTTGGAGCCTGTCCCGGAACTAACTCTTATAGACGAGGCTGGCCTCGAACTCACAGAGATCCGCCTGCCTCTGCCTCCCGAGTGCTGGGATTAAAGATGTGTGCCACCACTGCCCGGCTAGATTTCTTTTTTAATGAGTATGTTTTGCCTACACGCATATGGGTGTGCCATGTGCGGCCCTGGCACCCTCAGAGGACAGAGGATTATCTGGAGCTGGTTTTTGTTGTTGTTGTTGTGTTGTTTTGTTTTGTTTTCCCTGGAACTGGTTTTACAGGTAGTCATAGGCCGCCACGTGGGTGCTGGGAACCGAACACTGGTCCTCCGCAAGAGCAGTGCTCACTCTTGTAAGCTATCTCTGCAGCCGCCTTCTTCATTTTAGATGAGGCCACTCAAGCCCAGGGAAGCTTTGTGACTGATGGAAGCCACACATACATTGAGTGGCACTCAAGGTCTCCTTTCTTCCCGTCCTTGCCTTCCCATTTTCTCCAGACCTTGAAATGCTCTCACACATAAAGACAGCCTCATGGTTGCTCTGGGACTTAAGAGAGGGATCCGAACAGGAAACTGGAAGGATGCCTTTGAAATGATCTGGATAAATCAGTGGACTCTGAATCTAGTCCAGCTTCAGCCTGCCACCTGGTGGCTGGCACAGCCACAGGCTGAGCAGACCTAGCTTGCAAACAGCCCTTGCTTTGTGCCAGCACTAGTGTGAGCATTCTGAGTTCTCTCAGTGACGGGCATGGACCCTAAAGCAAGGCTGCCTGGTCCAAATTCCAGCACTGCTTACTTCCTGGTGACGTTGGGCAAATTACTAAAGATTATGGGGCCTTTTCCTGACAGCCACGGAGGGTCAGTCAAAGCACCGACCCTCTTGTGGCTCTCCTGTACAGCAGCTGCTCCCTAAGGCCTATTTCACTGGGTCCCCCAACTGACTTGTGAACTACTTATATTTGGCTTTGCAGAAAGAAAGCCAAGGTCAGCTGTCAGGGGTGCATGGGGGGGGTAGTTAAAGGACAAGCTCTTGGGAAGAGAAAAGAGCATCAGGGAGCTTATAGGTGGGAGAGGTGGACGAGGGGAGCAGCTGAGGAGAAGCCCTTTCCTGTCTCCTTCTGCCAGCTTATCAGCCTCCCTCAGGTACTACTTTGAGGTGCTGCACAAACAGAATGATGAGGGCACCGATCACGTGGAGATTGCGGTAAGTGACGTCATCATCCCATCCCCCATCCCCCTCCTCCCCGCACCCCACACGCCTTTCCCAGCATTCCCTTCCCCATAGCTCTTGAACGCTGTCCCAAATCTGTCCTCCAACGTCTGTGCCCTTCCTCTAATTCTAGTGGAGACGGAATGACCCTGGAGCCAAGTTCACCATCATTGACTCCCCCTCCTTGTCCCTCTTCACAAGTAAGTAGGCTCTGCCTGCCTGGAAGCACATGCCACTCCATTCAGGAGGATGTGGCCCAGGGTAAGGTTGGAGGGGCGGAGAGAAGTTCTGCTACTTAGAACACGTGTATGAAGAAGGTCCAGAGAGAATAAAAGTTCGAGGCACCTTTCAGTTAGGGTCAGAAGTTCGTTTAAGAACGTGCTAGACACAGATGTGGTGGTTTCAGATTTGTTGGTTTGGGTTTTTGAAACAGGGTTCTCTCTGTGTAGCCTTGGCAGTCCTGGAACTTCGAGGTCTGCCTGCACTAGGATCTGCGGCAGGAGGATCACATATTCAAGGCTATCATATGGAGACTTAAAAATAGACACAGAGTGAGAAATATGTTCAGTGTACAATATATGTGTATCTAAAAAATTAAATATAAAAAAGAAAAAAGAATAATACAAACAAAGAGAACCTGATAGAGTCCTCATCTCTGAAAAATGTCCTTGCCCACCCACGCCTAACATTTTGAATGGGACCATGGGGCTCACTTGAGGTTGACAGTTGATGGACAGCAGTCTTGGCATGTTGTACGTGTTTATTTGTGCATACATATACATATGTATGTGTATATATGAATGTCACAATAATAGTCAAAGACAAAGAGAGTATCAGTTTGAGAGTGGAGGTCTTGGGAGGGCCTGAAGGGAGAAACAGGAAGGGAGAAAGCAATGTAATTCTACTATAATTAAACATGTATTTTTAGCCAGTGGTAGTGGCACATGACTTTAATCCCAGCACTCAGGAGGCAGAGGCAGAGGCAGGAGGAGCTCTGTGAGTTCAAGGCCAGCCTGGTCTCCAGAGCTGCTGGGGACCGGCTCCAGCAGAGGTCAGGACTTTGAGAAGAGTGAATGTAGCAGGTGATATAAAGAAGCTGCACCAGACAGCAATTTGAATCTTTTTCTGAGCCTCTAGGAATATATTATTTATCACTGCACTTGGGAGGCCACCTACAGGAGAGAATATGTATATAATCTCTCTCTTCCCAGGGCCACATAGTTTATTTTCATATCTTACAATATTAATCTATATTTGCATTTCAAAAATATCTAATATGTGACTATTTTCCCAACATGAATAAACGCATCCTAAAATACAATAATTGTAATCATAAAATCCAATGATCACAGATCCAGGAGCAAGTGAACAAAAATTTAACTAAGCAGAGGAGGAGAGGCCTTTAATATTTCCTCATGGCTAAACAGTTTAGAATCTAAAAGGGTGATTTTTAACTTGTAATAAGCAAAGCAAAAATTTGTATCAAATTATACTATAATCTCTTTTAAAACTTTATATATGTCCTTATTTATATAGCAAATATAATTTCTACAATATTCTTGTCTTTTATTTTTATAATCTCTTCATGATTAACTTACAATGTAAAAGCATATCCATTTGTCTTGATTTTTAGTATTTAAATTTGCATTTTATATTTCCCAAACTCACCTGTGATTTTGTTCTTTCTCCTTCTCTGGAGACTAGCTAGAACATCCTGTTCAGCCATTTTACCCATATTGATATTTTTAAATGTGTAGGCTCTGTTATTTTTTTTTAAATAAGTTTATTTATCTTATTCCCTTCCCACGCCATCTCAGACCATTTATATTTTGAGGACAAAGGGAAACAAGTCAGTAAATCCAGAGACCACTGTACAAATGATTTCATTTTTAAGTACTAAATCTCACTGAGGAATTGGGGCGGTCTCCACTCAACCAGAAACCGGAACTCCATCCCGGAACTCCATCCCGCAGCTTCTTCAGCCAAGCAGCAATCGTATAGTCTCTTTAGCTGATGCTGAGTGGCACCACCACAGAGCGAGCTCCAGGAAGCCAGGAATGTTACACAGAGAAACCCTGTTTCAAAAAAAAAAAAAGTATGTTTTTTTAAAAAAAGGTTGACAAATAGAGCCAGTCTTTTTGTACTATGGCTCTTACTCAGTCAAGACCACGAAGAGAAATTATCATCTACTTTTTTTTTTTCCAAGACAGAGTTTCTTTGTGTAGCCCTCGCTGTCCTGGAACTCAGTGGCCTCGAACTCAGAGATTCACCTGCCTCTGACTCCTGAGTGCTGAGATTAAAGGTGTGCGCCCCCACAGCCCAGCTCAAAACTGTCGTCTTCTTTAAATTTGCAGAATGTGAACTTTTCGGTTCTTTTTTTTTACTTTTTGGTTCTTTTCACTGTTTTTCATTGTCTTGGCATGACTGGTACTCTAGGGCCCCACTAAAAAGTAAAAATGACTATGCTTGGTGGTACACCCTATAATCTCAGCACTCTGGAAGCTGATGTAAGAGGATCTTGAGTTCAAGGCCAACATGCACTACACATCAAGCCTCTGGCTCAAGAAAAAAAATTGAAAACAAATAAAAATGTTGAGCCAGGTGGTAGTGGCGCACATCTTTAATCCCAGCATTCGGGAGTCCGAGGCACACAGATCTCTAAGTTCAAGGCCAACCTGGTCTCCAGAGTGAATTTCAGGAAACTCTTGTCTCAAAAAACCACCACCAATAATAATAATAATAATAATAATAATAATAATAATAATAAAAATAATAATAATAATAATTGTCAGCTGGGTTGTGACTTGGTAGTAGAACACTTACCTAGCATGTACAATACCCTGGTTTTCACCCCCAGTTCAGAAAAAAGTTAAAATTAAAAGTAACATCTTCAGGGGCTGGAGAGATGGCTCAGCGGTTAAGAGCATTGCCTGCTCTTCCAAAGGTCCTGAGTTCAATTCCCAGCAACCACATGGTGGCTCACAACCATCTGTAATGAGGTCTGGTGCCCTCTTCTGGCCTTCAGGCATACACGCAGAAAGAATATTGTATACATAATAAATAAATAAATATAAAAAAAAGTAACATCTTCAGCAGGTGGTGTTCACAAACGCCTTTAATCCCAGCACTCAAGGCAGAGGCAGAGGCAGGTGGGTCTTTGTGAGTTCAAGGCCAGCGTGTTCTACAAAGCAAGTCCCAGAACAGTCAAGACTGTTACACAGAGAAACCCTATCTTGAAAAACAAAACAAAACAAAAAAAATCACTTACTGATCCTCAGAGACTGAGTTTAGTTCTCAGCATGCATATCAGGTCGGGCACAGTTAACTGTCACAACAGAGCCAAGAGATGGGATGCCCTCTTCTGGCCTTCTCAGGCATATGACCATATGGCTTGTATTCACATGGACAGACATACAAACATATAAATAAAAGTAAAAATAAGTCTTGGGCCAGATGTAGTGGCATATGCCTTTAATCTCAGCACTCAAGAGCCAGAGGTAGGCAGATCTCTGTGATTTTAAGGCCATCCTGGTTTATATAGTGAGGTAAAGAATAGTCAGGGCTACGTGGGAGACCCTGTCTCGAGAACCAAAAACACTTATTTAGAAAGATTAAACTTTGGCTGAATATTTGATGTTGTAGAATAGGGAACATCTTCCAGGTTTTTTTTTTCAAGTAATCAATATTGTATGTGTATGCATGTGTGTGTGTGCCAGAGAAGGTGTCAGCTGTCCTGCTTTATTGCTCCCACTTGATCCCCCGAAGACAGGGTCTCTCAGTGGAACTGAAGCTACTGTTTTGGCCAGGCTGGCTGACGAGTGAGTCCCTGGGAACTACCTACTTTTGTTCCACAGCACTGGGGCTACAGGCGATGCCCAGCTTTTATGTGGATTCTGAGATTCAAAGTCATGTTTGTGAAGCAGACATGCTTACTCACTGAGGCATGATTGAGTAAGCCCCTTGGTCAATATTTTAATTTTATAATCACCAATGCTGAGAGCCCTGCTTTCAGCATATATAAGTGATACAAACTAGAAGTTATGTTAAGGGTCATTTTGGAAATTCTTTCCTAATTCTAAGCCAAAATTCACTTAACAGCTTTTCAAAATGCTGGCATTCCTGTTTCCTATCATTGGTCTGTTATGTTTCTATAAGAGCATCAAACCTCCTTTAAATGAAAACAAATGTTTATAAAAAATCATTTTTGAAATTTGGTTGTTGTTTTTTTCCAAACTGCATTTTGCTAATTGGGGGTGCTGTCAATCAGGTCTTTTATCAGGTATCCTTTTATCACCTTATCCAGCAGTCCTGAAGCTGTCATGGATGTTGGACCAACTGGGCCATCGCTTTAGGGGGTCTTGTTTGATCAAACCATATTAGTTAGTTGGTAAGGAATCCAGAGCTTTTTATCCTCTGTAGAAACAAAAGCAGAACCTGTTTTCCAAACTAACATGTCCTTAGATTTAAATTTTGAAGTCAATATACCTTTAAAATATATATGTTGGTTTAGATTAGCAGCCTGTACAATGAAATGTCTCTCTGTAGTCAGCTCATTGATAGTGAAAAATTCAAAGAAAACACAATAAAATATATAATCTAAATTCTTTTCTTTTTTCTTTTTCTTTTTCTTTTTTTTTTTTTTTGTTTTTTGTTTTTTTGAGACAGGGTTTCTCTGTAGCTTTGGAGCCTGTCCTGGAACTCCCTTTGTAGACCAGGCTGGCCTTGAACTCACAGAGATCTGCCTGCCTCTGCCTCCCGAGTGCTGGGATTAAAGGCATGCACCACCACCGCCCGGCTATAATCTAGATTCTTTGTGTATTTTTCACTTTTATGTGCCTTTTTAAAAATCTTTGGGTTTTTGAGACAGTATTTCTCTGTAGCCCTGGCTGTCCTGGATCTTACTCTGTAGGCCAGGCTGCCCTTGAACTCACAGAGATTCACCTGCCTCTGCCTCCCAAGTGCTGGGATTAAAGTTGTGTGCCACCATGTTTGTCTAGAATTCTTTTTTTCTTTTTTTAAAGCTTTCTTGGGCTTTATGTGGAAATTTTTGCCAAACTTTTGGGCACCTGAAGGTCAGAAAATCAAAACAGCCAGCCACTGACTCTTACCTCTACCTTAGTCTGAAATGGTGATCCTGCCTCCAGAAATCTCAGAATGAGACTGTGTCTGAGAGCTGTCTCTTCCCATTTTATATTCCTCTCTAGGGGAGGGGATTAAAGGCGTGCACCACTACCACCTGGTTTCTATGGCAAACTAGTGTGGCTACTGGGATTAAAGGTGTGTGTCACCACTGCCTGGTCAGTCAGGCTGACTGGGGAGCTGTTTTACTCTAATCTTCAGGCAAGCTTTATTTATTAAAATACAAATGAAATATCACTACAGCCACGAGGCTGTAGCTTACTGGTAATGTTCTGGCATATTTTTCCTTTGATACCTACATGGTGTCTCTTTGACTCCACCTACTTTCTCTATATATCTCTGTTCAGATTTCCTGCCTGACTTTACTCTGATAAGCCATTGGCTAAAACACCTTTATTCATCAGCCAATAAAAGCAACACATATACAGAAGGACTTCCTACATCAGTAAAGCATTTTGAGGAGGAAAGGTGTCTTTTTCTAGTCTAAGCAAAATAATGATATGCTCTGGCCATAAGGTGAAGCAGGTTCATAGGGAGCCAGCTAAACCCACAAGTTTTGGAGCATCCAAGGGCAAGGGTTCAGGCAGGGACTTGGGCACAGCTTAGACTACCTGCAGGAATGCAGAGGCTGTGCCTGAGCTTCTCCACCTGTCCATCAAAGTACACTCGATTCTGTGGGGTCCAACAGCTTCTTCTGTGCTCTTCTCCCTGGGCACAGATGAGACTACCCTAAGGATGGATGAGGTGGGCCACATCCCACAGACAGCAGCCAGTCACGTGAGCTCCTCCAACACTCCTCCCAGGGATGAGCAGCCACCAGCTGACATGCTGCGGCCTGACCCTCGGGACACCCTCTATCGAGGTAAGTCCTTGGTGAGGGTCTGCAGGAGCCAGGTTCTCTCTGTTGATGGACAAGATGCAGGAGACCTGTCTATTCTATCGTTGGCCCAAAGTCACAAAAATTTTTCCCCTTTGAAGTGTAAAACATAGCATACAGACCAAAATTGCAGGAGTAGTTCTGTCTGATTTATGATTCTACAAATCATAGAGTGATTATCTAACCCCCACCCCAGACCAGAAATGGAATGAGAGTCCAGATGTCCTTGTACAGTCCTCTCTGGCCACAAATGCCAACCTGTGGAATAGCTCAGTCTTTTGGTTTGATGCTGAGGACGGAATCTGGGACCTTGAGCTGAGTGATCATGTGCCCTGCCACGGAGCGCACCCCAGGCTGGTCATGTTCACATCTTAAAAGCTGACAGTGTACCCCGTTTCATCCTTTTGAAATAAAAGAAGGTGGCGGCCAGATGTGTCACCTGTCTACAGTCCCAGCAGTCAGGAGGATGAGGCAGGAAGATCCTGAGCTTGTGACCATGGCAGACCCTGTCTCAGAAAAATGAAACCAAAGAATAGCGAAAGCTGGCCCGTGGGAGGAAGGGAGGAAATCTAGGTGATGGGAGTGTGCTGAGGTAGAGCCTCATGGCCCCTTGGAGTGTCACTGGATAGTTATCCAACTGTGCCATCCCTGCCCCCACCACTGAACAGTAGTGGCAGCCTCATTGTGGCAGACTCAGCTGATAGACATGGATTGGCACCACAGTTGTCACCCGTGACTACAGTTGGAGGCTGCTCTGGTGGAAGACATCAGGTCTCTCCCACCCAGAAGCCTTTGCAGTCCTAGATATTTGTACTCACACTTCTTCACACACTCCAATCTTCTTCCCTTCTGTTCTCAGTGCCTCTGATCCCCAAGTCCCATCTGCGCCATGTCCTGCCTGACTGTCCCTACAAACCCAGCTACCTGGTAGACGGGCTTCCGCTACAGCGCTATCAAGGCCTCCGCTTTGTAAGTCGTGCCCCTAGACCAGGGAGGACAGGGGGAAGGTCTGCTGCCTGTGGATGGGGGGTGGGCTAAAGCTGACTCTGTGCCTCCTGTGCCCAAGCCAGCAGACAGGATGGCCTCTCGGGTCTCTGGGCTGCATTCATGGATGTGCTCACTAGGGTGGACTGTCCAGCAGAACCTGCAGATAGATGCCCTGCCTTCGAATCTGTCTCTCCCCCCAGTTCTTTAGCCTGGTGACTCTGCTCCAAGGGCCACACAAACCCTGTCCTGTCTGCTCAGTCCAGCAACTGGGTAGCCAGTGACATTTTAAACTCACTGACAAGATGCTTGAGATAATGTACTAGATGAGGGTGGTAGCTTTATCTGTGTGGAGAGTGGAGGAGCAGAAGGAACGTGAACCACCTAGAGATGAAGATGGAGGACGGGAGGCAAGAAGGAAGTGGTCAAGTGTCGTGGTCAGGCCAGGGAGTGTGGGTCATGATTGAGCACATTCTTGGTGGTGGTGAGCTCAGGCTGTGTTTAAGGGGCAAAGAGAAGGGAGTGTAGAAAGGGCTCAGTGCTGAGAGAGTTAGTGGGTAAAGACAGGTTCCAGAATGGAAGGAGGGGATCAGGTGGCAAAAGGAAGAGGGAATGGTCTTGGTGACAACTAAGGGAGACAGATGGCCCAGGGAACCCAAAAGATCAGGCCTGAGAACGCTGGAGTCTGGACTGCATAGTTGGATGTGACATTCAACTCCGTAGCAGCCCTTCCTCGTCCAGTGGCTCATTCTAGGCTGGTTCTTCCCCAGGATTCTCCCCCTCTCACGCCCATGTCTCCTCTGCTTTCAGGTTCATCTGTCCTTTGTTTATCCCAATGACTATACCCGTCTGAGCCACATGGAGACCCACAATAAATGCTTCTACCATGAAAGTGCCTACGACCAGGACAGGTGTGTGGCGCTGAATGGGAAAAGTGGAGGTTCTTTTGGGGGCTCTGTAGGAGTCAGGAGACTGCCTAGGCTGGAGGGACCCCTTCACACTGAGGAGTTCTGGGGCCCCCTCATGCACCTGTGTGGATGTACCCTCGCAGAACAGACTGTCCCAGCTCCTTTCTCCACTCCTGCCCAGGTGGAACTTGTAAGGAGTCTGGTGTGTGTACACATGTCTCTTCCTCCTACAGGTCCAGCTTCCAGGAGTATATCAAGATAGACAAGCCAGAGAAAGAGGGCCTGGAGCAGCCAGGTACAGAGGTGAATGTGGCTAAGGCTGCCAGGGTGCACCTAGCTGCAGGTGGCGGTGGTCTCTTTCTAGGGAACATTCTAATATAGCCTTGCATGGGGAGTTTGGCATGCAAATCCTCCTGATCAATCCCTCATCACAGTCCAGGGAAGCATGCTCTAGAGAGACCCTGTGTTGCTGTGGCCTTCCTTCATGAGGGACCAGGGATGGCTGAGGTCACTTGTTGAGTCCTAAATGGTGCTGGTGCTTGAGGTGTTTTATCTCAGCCCACAACCTTTAAGAGGTTGGGGTTTGTTTGTTTTAAACTTTTATTTATTTGCATATGTGCTTTTTTTTTTTAAGACAAACTCTCATGCTGGCATTCAGGATAGCCCGGAACTTGCTGTGTAGACCAGGCTAGACTCAACTTTGCTACAATCCTCTTGTCTCTACCTTCCAAGTGTTGTGATTACAGGCATGCACACCTCCATACTGCCCATCAACCTTCATGTACATAGCAAAACTGGGGTGACAGAGGTGGAGTAACTTGTGCAGGGCCACCCAGCAAACGACCCCCACCTGGACCCCCTTGGTATTGTCACATATGTAACCATCTGCTGCTTGTGTCTTTTGGGAAGAATAGAAACCTGAAATGAGGACTGATTCTTGACAGGTTTTGAGGATGGCCTTCTAGAAGAATCCCAGTATGAAGATGTAGCAGAGGAGATCCCCGCCTCCCGAGACGAGGACGCTGGGACTCTAGGGAGGAAACCACAGACTACTTCCACCCCAGGGCTGGGTGTCACTGACTACCACCTTAGAAAACTCTTGGCTCATTCGCAGAGCGGCCCATTGGTGCCTTTTCCCAAACACAACTCCACACCTCCCTTTCCAACAAGGGCAAGTGACATCCTGGACCAGCAGCCAGAGAAAAGGAAGGGGAAAAGTAGCCCTGTGCCCAGCCAAGATGTGTCTCATTCTGACAAGGGGATCCTGAAGAGCCTGCCTCTCATTCCAAGAGCCCGACCCACTGGGGACAGTCTCGGGAAGACTCTGGAGCAGTCTCAGTGGCTGAATCAAGTGGAATCTTTTATTGCTGAGCAGAGATGGGCTGACAGGCTGGAGCCCCAGGCTCCCGCTCCCAGCAGGGGCTGGCGTGGGGAGGAGGAAGTGGTGGTAGCGGCAGGCCAGGAAGGAGAAGTGGAGGAAGAGGAAGAAGGGGAAGAAGAGGAGGAAGACATGAACGAGGCGTTTGAATATGTACCTGTGTTTGACCCGGTGGTGAACTGGGACCAGACCTTCAGTGCTCAGAACCTCGACTTCCAAGCCCTGAGGACTGACTGGATTGATCTGAGCTGTAACACATCTGGCAACCTGCTGCTTCCAGAGCAGGAGGCCCTGGAAGTCACAAGGGTCTTCTTGAGAAAGCTCAGCCAGAGGACCCGGGGGTAAGGTAAAGGGCTCCCCTGGGGCTGGGGCGAGGGTAGACAGCAGCCGCTGCCCTCGGGGAGCCCCGACCTGTGGGCTGAAAGCAGGGTTCCTGCTGCAGGAGTAGCAAACCTTTGCTGGTATTCTGGGGTGTGAGAAGGTTGCGCGGCTTCACCCTGACTGGAGCTGAGGACTAGCAAGGCTTGGTAGACTGGCATCTGCCCTCTGAGAGGGAGCTTGGGAACAGAGAAGCAAAGCAGGCTGAAAAACGTAAGTCACAGCCTCAGATGGAGCTTAGAGGGCGTGGCTAGAGCCCTGCTGTCCCTCACCTCCCCTTTTCTCCCCCCTCCATTATACCCTCTCTTACTTCATATGTTCATTTGTTTAATCAATCAAGATTCTCAGAGAAGCCAGGCGGTGATGGCGCACGCCTTTAATCCCAGCACTCGGGAGGCAGAGGCAGGCGGATCTCTGTGAGTACGAGGCCAGCCTGGTCTACAAGAACTAGTTCCAGGACAGGAACCAAAAGCTACGGAGAAACCCTGTCTCGAAAATCAAAAAAAAAAAAGATTCTCAGAGAAAAGTCGCAGGCTATTAAACTCAGTGTGCTGGCGTGTGCAAACGTGCTGGCTTTACACCTTTACACCTTCACATCAGAGTTCAGCGGTCACTAGTGTCTAATAACTCCTGGGCATTTCCATTCCCTTGTGTTAGCTTGGGTTCCTGTACCCACACCCACTTGTCTACTAAGCTATGTCCCCAGCCCTTTCTTTTCTTTCTTTTTGAAATAGGGTCCTAATGAGTTACTAAGGCTGGCCTTGAATTTGCGGTGTAGCTCAGCCTGGAACTTGAGATCCTCTTGCCTCAGCCCCCAGAGGAGCTGGGGTTCCAGACCTGTTGTGTCTCAAGGCTTGAGGACAGGGAAAGGAGAGGAGAGGAAAATATTTTCCTAGCTAGTTATCTTTAAACAGTTCTTTCCCACCATGGTTATTTTAGTGTGCTATAAAACAGAGCTAGCCCACCTGTCCAAGTGCATCCTATACCCATGACTGTCTCACCTCTATTCTGCCCCCATTCTCCCCAGGCTCGGGTAACCACTGTTCTACTCTGTGCTTCCGTGGGTAGCTTTTTTGCTTCTACGTATAAATGAGGACATGTGGTATTTGTCCTTCTGTGCCTGAGTTATTTGTCCTACCATTCCATCCATGTTGCTGTGGAAGGATTCTGCTGTTTATAGCTAGATACTATTCCATCTTTTATATAAATCAATGCTGTTTACTCATTCAGTTATGGTAAACACTTTGGTTCAACATTTTGACGATTGTAACGAGAGCTGCCGTGCACACATGAGGGCAGAAGCCTTTAACAGACCAATTTCAGTTCCTTTGGGTAGTGGGGTAGCTGGATCAGATGGGAGCTGTAGTTGTAGTTTTTTGAGGAGCCTCCGTGACTTTTTTCTTTAGTAAGCTACACTAACTTACGCTCCCACCAGCGTGTGAGAGGGTCACCGGTGGTCTATCTGCATCGTTCATTTTATTTTAGTCATCTTGACAGCTGTCAATCATGCTGGGATGAAATGGTATCATTTTGATCTTACCCTGATGATTAACAATACTGAATATTTTTTCACATACTTGTTAACCATTTTTTTAATTTTTTTTTGTTAACCATTTTTTAAAAATTTATTTATTTTATCTTATATGTATGAGTATTTTGTCTGCATATTTGTGAGCACATTGTGTATGTTCCTAGTGCCCTAAGAGGCCAGAAGAGGGTGCTAGATCCCCTCGAACTGGAGTCGGTTATGGTTGTGAGCCACCCTGTGGGCACTGGGAAGCAAACCTGGGTCCTCTGGAAGAACAAGTGCTGTGAACCACCCAGCCATCTTTCTAGGCCATCTACCTCCTGCCCCCTCCCCCCGCCCCTTTTGATCTTGTTTGGTTTAGGGTTTGTTGTTATTGTTTGACATAGCATCTCACTGTGTTGCCTAGACCAGCCTTGATTTGTTTTTGCTGTTGTTTGGTTGGTTTTGGTGGCCCTCCTGTGCCCTCTTTCTAAGTGCTAGGATTACAGACCTGTGCTACCATGCGTGACTTTTTGTTTTTGTATGTGGCCTTGACTGGTCTGGAACTTACTATTTGGATGGAGCTAGCCTTGGACTCACAAGCAGAACTCTTGTTGCTGTCTCCCAAAGTCTGGACTTATAGACATATAAGTCTTTTGGTGCTTTTTTATTTTGTTTTGTTTTGTTTTGTATTGTTTTGAGATGAAGCCTTGAGCCTGCATGGACCTGGAATATAGGTCATGCCTCAGTGTTTATTTTACTATCTTTTAAAAGGTATCTCTCTGTTTCCAGAGAGAGAGAGATAGCTCAGTGGGTAAGAACATTTACCATGAAAACTTTAAGGCCTGAGTTCAAATTCCCACATAACAGCCTAGCTCGGCATTCTGTGCCTGTAATTCCAGTGGTGGTGGTGGGGGCGGGGAGACAGGCAGAGCTGGTGCTTGCTCTAGTTTGACAGAGCCTTAATTGTTTACTTTGCCTTTCTGTTGTCTGTGCTTTGAGGCTCATTCAGACAGCCTTTTCCCAGAGCACTCATTACCTGGGTGTTTTCTCTAGCGGTGCCACCAGTTCTGGTGCTAAACAGAAATGTTTGAGTTGATTTTTGAATGGAGAGACATGTGGGCTTCATTTTATTCTTCTGCATGTGTAGTTCCCGCTTCCAGCAGACACTGTTCCCTAGACAAGGTACGCGCTTCCAGCAGACACTGTTCCCTAGACAAGGTACGCTTCCAGCAGACACTGTTCCCTAGACAAGGTACGCGCGTTTCACTGCCTTTGTTGCCGGCCCGTTGGCTGGAATTGCCTGGCTTATTTCCGGGCTCACTCACTGGTGAACAGCTCTGGGCTGTTGCTGTTTCGGGTACCCGGTGTTGGGTGAGTGTGCTTAGAATTGTAGTAGCCTCCTGTTGGGTTTTCCCTTTAATCAGTATGAAGTGGCTTTTTGTCTCTTCTGACTATTTTGGTTTGAGGTTTATGTTTTTAGATATTATATCAACACCTGTTTTCTGGGTCATTTGTTTGGAACACCTTTGCCCTCCTTTCACCCTAAGGTAGTATCTCTATTTAATGGGGAGGTGTGTTCTTGGAGGCAACAAATAGACGAATCCTCTTTCCTTTTGTTTATTTTCGAGACAAGGTTTCTCTGTAGCTTTGGAGCCTGTCCTGAAACTAGTTCTTGTGGACCAGGTTGACCTTGAACTCAGAGAGATCCGCCTGCCTCTGCCTCCCACGTGCCACCACTGCCTGCCTTTTTTTGTTTTGTTTTTAAGATTCATTTAAAAAGGCGTTTTACCCTTATTTTTATTTTATGTTTATGGTTCTTTTGCCTACACGTACGTCTGTGTACCACATGTGTCAGTGCCTGCAGAATCCAGAAGAGGGCGTTTGGTTCCCTGTGGCTGGTTTTACAGATCTTATGAATTGTCCTGTGGGTGCTGGAATCCAGCACAGGTCCTTTGGAAGAGTAGCCAGTAGTCTTAACCGCTGAGTCATCTCTCCTGATCCAAGATTTACTTTTAGTGTGTGTGTATGGGGGTTGTTGGGAGGGGGGCCTTGTGCATGTGTGAGTGTAGATGCCCTCAGTGTTTAGAGGAGCCTGTCAGATCCCCTGGAGCTGGATGATTGTCAGCCAGCTGATATGTATGCCGGAAACCCAACTCAGGTTCTCTGAAAGAACGGCAAACACTCTTTACCACTGAGCTATCTTTCAAGTCCCTGGATCCTGTATTTATTTGTTTGTTTGTTTTTTGTTTTGTTTTGTTTTGAGACAGGGTTTCTCTATGTAGCCCTGACTGTCCTAGAACTTTCTCCGTAGACCAGGCTGGCCTCGAACTCACAGAGATCCACCAGCCTCTGCCTCCCGAGTGCTGGATTTAAAGGCGTGTGCCATCACTGCCCACCTTGTTTTTTTTTTTTCTTCATGTGGGTCAATTTCCCAAGGAATCTGTCACAAGATCCCTTATATTGAGTCTTAGAGCTATAAAAGGCCTTGAAAATCATTCCTCATTTGAAGATGAAGGAGGGAGTCTTAGGGCAGCTGTGTATCTTGTATGAGCCTCTACAGCTAAGCAATGGCAGAGCAAAGTCAAAACTAGGATCTGACAACTGAGCCTGCAAGCTTTGACCACACACCCTCTGCTCACGCTGGCGGTCCTCTGTACCTCAGGAGATACCAGCTGCAGCGCATCGTGAACGTGGAGAAGCGCCAGGACCGGCTGCGAGGAGGGCGCTACCTCCTCGAGCTTGAACTGCTGGAGGGCCAGCGCCTGGTGCGCCTCTCCGAGTACGTGTCCACTCGAGGCTGGCGGGGAGGTGACAGCATTGGCGGAGAGGACACAGAAACCCGGAACCTGCAGGGCTTGGTCTGGAACCCACATCGTCGCCGCAGACATATACTCAGTGTCCAGGATCCAGAGCCAAAGCTGTGCTGGCCGCAAGGTTTCTCCTGGAACCATCGAGCTGTGGTCCACTTTATCGTGCCTGGTAAGCTTTACCAGATTGGGGGTCTTGGTGATCACTGTGAGCACTGGACCTGTTTTCTTGATTTATCTCCCAAGGATTTGTGAGTGAAGCCTTTGAGGAACTAGGATCCACAAGGGAGAACAGATTGAGCTGTTGTGTAGAACTGAGATCTCAAATTCACTGCTTTGTGCCATGCTGGGTCTCCAGGTTGGGTGTGAGCACCAATTTGGGTTGTTGTTGTTGAAGAAATAAGAGTGAGGGTATTATATGGAGTGGGTTTCATTTCGATTATTTTTTGTGGTGCTGGAGATCAAATTCAGGTCCTGGCACTTGCTAAGCAAGGCACACCTCCAGCCCTAGAGTCATCTTTAAGATGAGGAGGGAAAACATAAGACAGTGTAAGGACGAAGAACAAGAGACAAAAGTGTGAGTAAGATGGGTAGAGAACAGGTCTGTTAAAACTGGGCAGGGTTGCTGCCGTGAGGCCCGCCCAAGGCTGTCTCCCAGTTTGCCTGGGAGGTGTTCAGGGAGCTATAGAAGGCCCGTGCGCTGGCCCTCAGGGCCTTTGTGCTTCATGCTAACGATTCCTATAGTTGCATTATCTCCTGGCCGAGGTAGATGGGACTCCTGACTTGGGGCAGAGCGGAGGGATGTTTGCCTTTCCCTAACTCTGCCGTTTTCTCCCTGCGTGACCTACCTGCATAGTGAAGAACCAGGCTCGCTGGGTGCAGCAGTTCATCAGAGATATGGAGGGCCTGTCCCAAGTCACTGGTGACCCTCATTTCAACATCATTATCACAGACTACAGCAGTGAGGACATGGACGTGGAGATGGCTCTGAAGAGATCCAGGCTGCGGAGGTGAGGAAGACCTCTGGCCGCAGCTGCCTTGCCCCCTTGCCAGCATCCCAGGACTACCGGTCAGGGCAGAACCAGAAGTGGCAGCCAGCTTCCCTGAGTCCTTACACCCCTGTCCACAACCCAGGAGCAGCTACTGTCTCTGTTTTATGCCTCCCAACTTCCTTCAGGGACCCTACAGCTGAATCCTCACACTCGGCCCCCCTCTTCCTGCAGCTACCAGTACCAGAAGCTGAGCGGAAACTTTGAGCGCTCCGCTGGACTGCAGGCCGGCATAGATCTGGTGAAGGTAATGGGCCTCAAGGACGCTTGGGAAGGTGATCAAGTCAGGAGACAGAGAGACACTGGGAAGGTAGTCAGCTCCTTAGGAGGAAAGGGATTGGGTCACAGGACTGTGCTTGTCACTGTCCATTCCTGTAACAAGATAACCTGAGTGTCCTCCTTCGCTTTCTGTTGCTATGATAAACACCATGGCCAAGAGCAACTTGGGGAGGAAAGGGTTTAGTTGGTTCACGCGTCCGGGTCCCAGTGGATCACTGAGGGAGGGCAGGGCAGGGACTCAGGCAGGAACCATGGAAGAAAGGGGCCGACTGGCTTGCTCTTCATATCTTGCTCAACTTTCTTTCTTTTCACTTTAATTTTGTGAGCTGCCCTGTGGGTGCTGGGACTCAAGCCCAGGCTCCCAGAAGAGCAGCCAGTACTCTTCACCTCTCAGAGCCACCTCTCCAGTCTCCATCTTGTTTTCTCACATGGGGTGGCACCATCCACATGGTCTGGACCCTCCCGCGTCAATCATGAATCTAAGTGCCCCATAGATGTGTCCGCATGTCAGTCTGATGGAGGCATAATTGAAGTTCTTCTTCCTAGATGACCCTAGCTTGTGTCAAGTTGATAAAAAAAATCAGCTCACTGCATTAAATTAAGATTTGTTTGTTAGTTATTTGTGGTATTGGGAATTGCACTCAAGACATTGTGCATGCTAGGCAAGCACTCCACCACCCAAAGGTTCGTTTGGGTCATGGGTTTAATCAATGATCACTTTGCCCCATTGCTTTTGGGCCTGTGGTGAGGGAATAAATCACGGCACAGAACCCATGGCACAGGACCCTGCTCACCCCATGGCAGCCAAGAAGTGAAAGAGAAGGTTGGGCTCCCAGTACCCACGCCTCCTCGTGACTTAACCTCTTCTCACTGGGCCCCACACTAGTTTCCAGTGGCACCACAGGCTGGAAAGCAATCTTTATCACATGACCTTTGGGGGATACTTTGAAACCTTAGCAACGAGGTGTTTTCCCAGTTGTCAGAGTCCTCAGACCCCATAAAACATGGGGCAGATTCGAGACCAGCCTGGTCTACAGAGCTAGTTCCAGGACAGGCTCCAAAACCACAGAGAAACCCTGTCTCGGAAAAAAAAGAAAAAAGAAAAAAAAAACATGGAGCAGAAGTCAGGTATTTACCACGTAAATTGTGGTACGTGTCTATAATCCCAGCTCTGAGGAGGCTAAGACAGCAGGAGCTTGACTTGAGGCCACCTGGACTACACAACCAATCCCAGACTAGTCTTCCAAGAGTCTGTCTCAGAAGAAAGTGGGAGAGGAGCCTAAGTGCACCATGTGATGTGAGAACTCGGCCCTGCTAAGCAGGGTTGTAGAAATCTGTCTCTCTCGTATTTAGCTTTGTGTAATCTGTCAGTCACTCCAGTAGGGAAGAGCCCGAGGAGGCCTCTAGAGCAGTGGTCATGACCCCCTTGACAAACCTGTCTCCAAAAAAAAAAATTACAATTCATAATAGTATCAAAATGATAGTTATGAAGTAGCAACATCATTTTATGGTTCGGGGTCATCACAACATGAGGAACTATATTAAAGGGTTGCAGTATTAGTAAGGCTAAGAACCTCTGCTCTGGAGAGTGGCCCCGTCTCCCAGCTCTGGTCCAGAGGTCTGCTGACCTTGCCTTCTCCATCCCCAGGATCCACACAGCATCATCTTCCTCTGTGACCTGCACATCCACTTCCCAGCAGGAATCATCGATACCATCCGCAAGCACTGTGTAGAGGGCAAGATGGCCTTTGCCCCCATGGTGATGCGACTGCACTGTGGGGCCACCCCGCAGTGGCCTGAGGGTGAGCCTTGCCCCAGATGAGGAAGAGGAGACACCCTCTGACCTTAGTGTTTAACCCCAGGACTGGAAAAGATTATGCCTAAGCATCAACAGCTTCCCCACCCTGCCTTCCTGTGTTCTCTGATCTCTGGAGAGACCCCTGGCTCTGCTGACAGACACAGTAGCAGGCAGAGCAGTGGCTCTGTCCCTCATCCCCAGCATGCATTCATCCAGCACTCAGGAAGCATTGGCTTGTGGGTGGGATGCTGTGCCCGGAGGATAGGAAGGTGGAGAGAGGAAGTAGATGGGAACCAGCTCACAGCTGCCAGAAGGCTGCTGGGATCACATCCTAAATGCCGGGCTACAGTTAGGTTGTGACATCAGTCTATGTCACTGCTGTGTTTGCTGAACCTCAAGCCTTGATAGGGGGACCCCCCCCCGACTGTCCAGGGGCTTCCCTTAGCTGACAATCTTTTGCCTCTGCTGCCCAACTCTGTACCTCCAGAAGAGCCTGTGGGAACGCAGCATCCAGCTCATCTCAGCAGTGCCTTGTCTGTCCACAGGCTACTGGGAGGTCAACGGATTTGGGCTGCTTGGCATCTACAAGTCCGACCTGGACAAGATCGGGGGCATGAACACCAAGGAGTTCCGAGACCGCTGGGGAGGCGAAGACTGGGAGCTGCTGGACAGGTGACGTAGGAGCAGGGCCTTTAGGGATCTGTTGGAGGCCAGAGCCTCGGAGCTGTGCTGCCGTGTCCCAGGGCTGGGAAAGTATGCTGGTCTGGGAGCTCCTGGAGGCTGGCTTCGCTGACACTCGGGATGTGTATTCAGCAGAGGGGGTGATCCATCCACTGCGAGTCACAGTCTGAGTGGGCGGTTGAGCTGCCACAGGTAAAGCAAGATGCTGGAGCTACATGGTGAATGATGCTGTTCTCAGGACCAGACGAGCCACTGGGAGCTTTCTCCCCAGCCAGGGATCATGCTCTTCCCAGACACAGCTGTCTGCAGGAGGGCCTGAAGGCTGTGAGAGGACCCTGGGAGACAGGCCAAGGGTTAGGAGAGAGTTGGGAGCCAGCACAATAGGCAGTGTGGACCATTAAATGGCAACAGGATATCCAGGGGATCTGCATTCCTGGAGGTGAGAAGGGAAGGGGCTCTGAGAAGAGTAAACAGTCTCAGAGAAGAGGGAAAGGGCTGAGCATATAGTGCATAAGTGTGTGTGTATACATATGCACACATTCATCACTTTCGTCATCATTGTGACAAAGTCCCTGACTAAAGCAATTTTAGGGAAAGAAGAGCTGGGGGAGGATTCGTGCAGGGGCGTCATGGTAGCATTCACAGAGATGGGAACTCCTGGCACTGGGCAGACTAGGAAGCAGAGCGAAAGAAACTTAGCCTGGGACTAAGACAGACTGAGACACATAACCCAGTTTATACCATGTGTTAGCATATACTCATACACTTGTATTCTTAGCCTGGTGTGGTAGCTGTATTGCTAATCCCAGCACTGGGGAGACAGGAGGCAGGAAGGCTGCCACCAGTTCGAGGCCAGGCTGGGTTACACAGCAAGACCTTGTCTCAACCCCCATCCCCCCGAAAAAAAAGGAAAGGAAAAAGGAGAGAAATGGGGGGCACAGTGGGAGCAGTAGACTTGGTAGATGGCCAGCAAAGTGTTAGCAAGAAGCAGGGTTGTGTGGCCACTGGGCTGCAAGAAGGGGAGGAGCCTGTTGCAGTGAGACTGTTTCTCCCTGCATTTGCATGTGAGTCCTCTTTCCCAAAAGAAGGGGAAGGGAGAGGATGCTACCTGGAGATATGAGTCTAAGGGAGGCCTGAGAGAGACACTAAGAGGGGGAAAGAAAGCCTGTACGTGCTGGAAGGAGGAAGGGACAAGGCCAGGGGCACCAGGGACTTCCTACTTCTTGAGAGAGAGGACAAGGTGCAGCCACCAACCTCTGGGTTATTATTGGCAAATGGGGTTCATGTCCAGGGCCTCGTTCATCCCTCTCACCAAAGTCCTGGGCTCAGTGCAGGTGTCTCTATTTCTCAGAGGGGAAACTGCTCGTGAAGAGTAGTTAATAACTTGCCCCTTCTCTCCTGAAAAGCAGCAGAGGCTTTAAAATCAGACCCATCTTTGATTTCCCACTGGAGGGAAGAGAACGAAAGAATACTGAAATACTGAGAATTAAAGGTGGGGTGGAGAGAAGTTCAGAGAGCTTGTGTCAAATAACTCGGTCCCAGGGATCCACATCACAGTAGACTCCGAAGCATGGGAGCCCAGTGTAGTGGTTACTGCCACACATGACCCTCCCTGCTGGGTTTGTGCTTTGATGCAGACCTCCAAAACAGTTCTTAACCCTCCCGCTGTCTCTGAGACCGGAGGAAAGAGCAGCTTCTGGCTCCATCTACTTGCCGTCCTGTTTGAAGTATAGGCCTCCTCGGAAAGGGACCCCTCCCTTGGTGGCTGGGCAAATGAGAACGTTGCCTCGCCTGTGTGAGACCTTGGTTTGAGCCCCAGCACTGTAAGAAAAAAAAGCCAGACCGCGACACACACCTGTAATCTCAGTTTTCAGGGGGCTGAGGCAGAAGGATCTTGAGTTAGAGGCCAGCCTGGGTTACTTAACACGGTGATTCCCCCCACACAACAGCCAGACAGGAACAGGCAGAGCCTGTGGGTAGTTCCTCCAGTTCCGGGCTCCTGGTACCGTTAGGCGACTGATATAAACTGGGAACTGTGCTGCGTGCTGCAGATCCAGTGTGAGTGCGTGCGTGTGTAATTACAGAGGATGGATGTGTTATATAGATATGCACATTTCTAAGATTATTGTCTTTTTCTAGAGAGGAGGGAGTTGTATCTTTGATAGGCAACTTTTCGAGTCACACAGCTGTGACTGCAATCCAGGCAGGTTGGCCCCACTGCATCTGGCTTGCTTTTTGCCCCAAGGGAAGTGACCAGAGGAAAGAGGGCAGGGTCTGACATAGATGTGGAAGGGTGGGTTCCTCAGGGCCCAGTTGCTCCTGGATGCCTGTTGCCCAGGTGCCTGTAGCGTTCCTGCTTCTGCAGGCTCACACTGCCCTCTATCCTCCAGGATCCTCCAAGCAGGCCTGGAAGTGGATAGGCTCTCCCTCAGGAACTTCTTCCATCACTTCCATTCCAAGCGAGGCATGTGGAATCGCCGCCAGATGAAGATGCCATGACCGCCAGGGACAGCTGCCTACAGCTCCTTTACTTCCGGTTGACCTCGAGGAGGGACTATGAAGAACAGAAGCCTCGGTGCTCACTGACCTCTCCACCAGGAGCTGTCCCGTCATGCAGGGACAAGTGCGGAGGCCCCTCTGCCACCCACTGAGTTGACAGTTGGAACAGCTGCATAGGATGGGCAGTGAGGTCCAGAAGAAAACACCCTCCTGAATAGGATACCGTCATGAACCACAAGGGTGCATCCCCACGGCCCCGCCCTCCTCATGGGGGGTGTTGACCATGGACAAGAAACTTTAATGGGACAGATTTTATTTGGAGTGGAGGCGAGCGGGGGATAATTTTTAACAGGGTGAAGACTTCTGTGTAGACCCAGCACTGACTGGGAGTGAAGCTGTGCATTGCAGCCCTCAGCCCCACTGAGGTGCTGGTCCCATGTGGAGTACCTCAGCTCCAGGCACAGTCTGTGCCTTTCAAACACACACATCCGTCCTGGTAGTCACTGGACAGCTAGCCGGCCACCGACTGGGTATTAACCCAACTCCTACAGAGAGCGGGTTCTTCAGTGGAAACCCAACATTGGTGGCATCTTCCTACTGCAACGGGGTGCAGAGTGGGAACGGGTGGGCATGGGTGGGCAGTGGGCCTGTTCTCCCCAGTGTCTGACATATGGGCTATGTAGAACCAGCAAGGCCATGCTGGCTGAGAAATGCCCCTTCTCCTTTGGCTCGCCTGCCAGTTAAGACCTGGAGATAATAGAGAGACCACCAGAGGTGACATAGGTGACCCTTAAGTCAACTTCTTAAGTGAGAATTTGGGGGGGGACTCAAGCAGGGAGAGACAAAAAGGGAAGACAATGTATACTGTAAGCTTAGCAGCCCTGTGACCTCGCCCTCTGTGGAGAGAGCCCCAGCCTCCCGACCCTGAGGAGAAGAGGCAGTGAAACCTGGCCATCTCATAAGAGACAGGGGGAGGTAGGGGAGGCAAGGCCATGGACAGAAGAACTGAAAATGGTTAGTTTTGGGGACAACAGCCTGTAACCTTTTCTGTCCCCTAATGTCACATACTTATCTTGCACTAATAGTCCCAGTGCTCTGTGGCTGGGACTTCCTGCTGCTGCTGCTGCACCAGCGGTGCATTAGGTGCTGGGCATTAAACCCAGTGGGGGGTGGCGGCGCAGTGCCTTTCCGCTGTGAGGAAGGACCTGTGGTGTACAGCAGAAAGGGTTCCACTCCACGGATCCTGCCTTCCACGCTGTGAATCAAAGGCAACATTTGGAGCTGCAGGACCCACGTGGTGGGCTCTGCGAGTGCCAAGAACAGTTTGGCATCTGCAAAGTGGTGTCCACTGGGAACCCGCTGGGCCTTGCCTTTAAGCAGTCAGAAGGGCAGGGTGGTTCTGTCCATGGGTTGTGGCCTCTTCTCACCCCTGCTCAGGCCTTCTGCCCTTTAGAAAAGGCACATAGGAAGTAGGCTAGGGCTGCAGCCGGACAGCTGGAGTGCCAGGCCTCTCTAAGGCCATGGACTCTTGGAATTGGGCTGGAAGGCCAGAGCCAGTCCCTGCAGCCCTCCTCTGTTTCTGAGGACTGGGAGCCCTCCAGGCCTTGCCCACCCTGCTCACCACCTTCCTCCCAGGTCTAGTGCCTTGTGTTTGACGTCTGTTACCTCCTTACCATCTGCCTTAAGGGAAAGGAAGGTGCGGTGGGTGGGGAGAGGGAAGAGGGCTTTCAAGTCAGCATCTTAGAAAACAAAGGGCTGTTTTCCTGTTGCCCGGAAGCCTGAGGACAACACTGGTGACCCTCAGCTGTTTGCTCAATGACAGCCAAGGACTGACTTGCCTTCGGCCTCGGTGCTTGCTGACACCACACTGCCCTGACTGTGTCTCACAGTCTCAGCAGCCCAGGTTAGAGGAGGTCACAACCTCACCTGGAGAGGCTTCCCCGCCTGAAAAAGGCTGTCTGGAACAGTGCAACCGTAACCCCAGCACTTAGGAAGCTGAGCCATGAAGATCAGGCATGCAGGGCCAGCCTAGGCTACCTAACAAGAACCTGCCGAAATAAAGAAATAAACAAATAAATGGAAAAGTTTTTCTGAGTGGTTTGAAGGTGCCCTATTAACGATTTGCAGCTGTGAGTTGGCCTTCCTAGTTATGTTTGACCTAGGCATTTTTTTAACTTTAATTTGTCAAGATTTTTTAAAGTTTTATTTTTATTTTATGTTCATTGGTGTTTTGCCTGCGTGTATATCTATGTGAAGGTGTCAGATTCCTTGGAATTGGAGATACAGACAGACGTGAGCTGCCATATAGATGCTGGAGATTGAACCTGGGTCCTCTGGAAGAGCAGCCAGTGCTCTTCATCGCTGAGCCATGTCTCCAGCCCCTATTTTTCATGGTTTTATTTTCTATGTGTGGGTGTTCTGCCTGCATGTATATCTGTCCACCATCTGAGTACCTGATGCCCAAGGAGGCCAGAAGAGGGCATTGGAGTCCCTGGAACTGAAGTACAGACAGGTGTGAGTCATCGTGTGGGTGCTGGGAATCGAACTCTGATCCTCTGGAAGAGCAGCCAGTGCCCTAAACCACTAAGCCATCTCTCTAGTACCCCAGTTTTAAAAAAGAGATTTTAAGCCATTTAGTGGCGCCTTTAATCCCAGCACTCCAGAGGCAAATGCAGGTGGACCTCTGTGAGCTCGAGTCCAGCCTGGTCTACAGAGCGAGTTCCACGACAGCCAGAGTTACATGGTGATATCTTGCCTCAAAAAAACCAAAACAAAACAAAAATTAAAATTAAGCTTCTTCATTTAGAGTATGTGTGGTCTACGCAGGCCACAGGGGCAGGCCAGAGGGCAGCCTTTCAGTGGTTGGTTCTCCCCAACCCCATACCATAAGGGATTCTCAGGCTTGGAAGCAAGCGCCTTTGCTCACTGAAAGTTTGCATTTTCCCACGAGCTGAAAATCTGTATTCTTAAAAGACATCTAAGGAACACCATTAATGTGGAAAGTACAGTAGGTTGATAGTAGAGTCTTTAAAACTCTGTGTGTTCATCAGCCCAGCACTCAGCACCTGTTTTTGAGGTGCCGATGGCATAAGCCCCTTCCAGGGCACAGATGACAAGGGCATCCACACACCAGCCTGGCTCAGAGCCCACATGACTGGAGACAGCAAGACTACTTTGGTGGCTTTTCAGACATCTTTATAGATAGGGAAGGGAAAATTGAGGCTTGCAGCAGAGGGGGGAATGCAGTGGAACCAGAGTCTGCAGGCTGTGTGGACTGCCTAAGCAGACCCAGTTACGGGTGCTGGAGGACAGGGTGGCCGCTGCAGATGCTGAGCTCAGGCCTCCAGACCAAGATGCAATTACATCACCCAGTAAAACAGCACAACGCAGTTCAGGCGCTGCAGGCAGGAAGCAGGGGCATCTTCCTTGCCCCCGAAACTCTCCTGGAGGCTGTGGAAGGTGCTAGTTAGCCCAACAGGTCAGGGTCAAAGGCTGAGGCCCCTTCAGGCTCAGTTCCTGTGGGGAAAGCAGACAGACAAAATGAAAGGGCGGGGCCAAATGAGGCTCCTCAGACTGGATTTGCACCCAAGTCATCAGGGGAAGGAAAGAATGGTGTGATTCCACGGCCTGAAGTGCAATTTCCAGGCGTCTCCAGGGAACACTGTGGATGCTGCTGCTGGCTCTTGGGCTCAGGTGGCAGTAGCAAGCAGTGCTTGGCTAGGACACTGCAGGACAACACCAACTAGAAGCCACAGCTCCTTTTCTTCCCAACAGGCCACATCACCCACTAACCACATTGGCCTTCTACCCCTAAAAACGGCTGGGGTGTGACATACCTGTCACTTGTGGTTACACAGGGACTTTAAGTCTAGCCTGGGTTACAAGAGACAGTCCCAACTGAAGGATCGTCACTCCTTCAGAGCGAAGGCCTCACTAAGTCCCCCTCGTGGGACATGTACTGACTTGTGGGGGGCTCATTTTATAACCCAGCACTCATGGTGTGTGTACTGTGGGAGGCTCACACTTTAAACCAGCACTAATTGTGAAAGTTCTGTTGCAGGCTCCCGTGCATACTAACACTTAATGCTCGTGTACCATGATTGACTCGTGGATACAACACAGCATTCATGGTGCATGTACTACGGGAGGCTTACACGTGTATCTTATTACTCATGGTGTATGTACTGTGCAAGACCCGTCAGCCCTTCAAGAACCGCCTTATCCAAAGGTCTGTAGACCTTCCCCCTTGGTGTGGGGAGGGAGAGCCCTCTTATTCCAACGGCCAAAGGCAGCAAAGGTCAGTTGCGAGCCCTTGGATCCCAGGCCTCACCTGGGACCTAGGTAGGGATTAAACAGGATTGCTGGAGGTCCTGGCAGCCGTGGAGCCTGTCTTGTGTGCCCCGAAAGCGGTGATAAAAATGTTGATGACCACAGTAGTGAAGACCAAGGAGGTGGCAGCATTGTTGAGCTGATTTAGACGCCACTGGTTCCCTACCTCATTCAGGTTCAGCCTGGCTGTGGAGACAAGATCAGGTGGGTGGTGGGTGAATCTAGGGCTGAAGCCCGGAGCTTCCCTCTCCCCACCCAGGAACTTGGAGACAGCCTGGCTTTAGAGACTGGAAAGACATCAAATCACTGGATTGAGATGTGTGTGAGTCTTCTGACTGGCATAAGAGGCAATTTACATGGTGCTCACAGAAAGGGGTGAGGAACAAAGACTTTGTCGAAGAGAGGACGGGTGCTTACAATATAAGACCGCCACCGGCCAGGCGGTGTTGGTGCACGCCTTTAATCCCAGCACTTGGGAGGCAGAGATTGGCAGATCTCTGTGAGTTTAAGGCCAGCCAGCTCTGTTAGGGCTGCTACACTGAGAAACCCTGTCTTAAAAAGCCAAAAGAAAAAAAAAGACTGTCCTGTGGGGTATTCAGCAGCTGTCGATGGGTGCCCATCGATGGGATATGAGGAGAAAGGACAGGAGCTGCCCTCACTGTAGGATAGAGTGTCAGCAGGTGGTTGGGAAGTTTCATGAGCATGCCGGGCCCTTTCCCACCACCAGGGGGCACCAAGGCAGAAAGTCTGACTGCAGGCTGGGCTTACCAATGACCACAAGAAGAATGCCAATGACAACTTGCAGGAGCAGAGAGACACTGATGAGGGCTATGAGGGTGGCGTAGTACTGCGAGGATGGCCCCTGCTCCAGCACCACTTTCAGCCGCGTGGCATTGGACATGAAGAGCGCCACATCCAACATGCTCTCTGCCACGCTCTTCTTGGTGGCATAATGGTTCAGATTGAGAGGCTGGTGCCCTTGGGAGATGGAGTGCCCGTGCTGTAAGAGAGGAGATTCTGGTGAAGGGTCTGGGAGGGAAAGAAGACAGGCTTTAATATCCTTCCCAAAGGAGATGGAATGTCCTCTCGGGTGACAGAGACGGTGTCCCTGTTCAGCTTCTGACCTGAAAGCAGCGGAGGGTTGGATAGATGAGCAGGTGAGTAGAGGATGAACTATTGGATGAATGGATTGGGGATAGAACCTCTGGACCACTAAGCTCCGGATTAACTAATATTCCCTTGTGATACCTACTTCACAGAGAGCCGCTGGTCCCTTACACCTTCCCATAGTCAGATGAACAACAACAACAGAAGGAGCTGTGAGGTCTTCCAGAATGGCTGGCCCTATCCTAGCCAGAGCCTTGATCAAGACTCCTAGAACTTCAACCCTGCTCCAGCACACACTAATTGTCAAACACGGGCTGTTAGAAAACTCATGTACACAGCAGTGCATATGAGCTGAAAGTTCTTAATTTTAAAAACCATTTGGGGAGACTGGGGATGTAGTTCAGTAGTACCCTGCTCCACAGCATGCCAAAGGCATTAGTTTTAATTCCTGCCACTGCTGAAATACATTATTATTATTTTGGATTTTCAAGACAGGGTTTTTCTATGTAACAGCTTTGGCTGTCCTGGAACTCTCTCTGTAGTCCAGGCCGCCCTTGAACTCACAGAGATCTGCCTGCCAATGCCTTCTTCTGAGTGCTGGAATTAAAGGTGTATGCTACTGCCACCCAGCTAGTAAATTATTTTTTAATTATCTTAAAATTACTTTTGTGGTATAAAATAAAGATCTCCCTAAGCCACTAACTCCAAAAGACAAAACCATAATATAGGCTGTATGTAAACCTCTGATTTAGACCAGGAAAA
Source organism: Neodon shergylaensis (assembly GCA_025134845.1). NCBI lineage: Eukaryota > Metazoa > Chordata > Mammalia > Rodentia > Cricetidae > Neodon > Neodon shergylaensis. Next base: position 3,677,813 of record JABTXL010012322.1, on the reverse strand, counting down.
TCAAGTCCCCTCTCTGCTGGAGAACCTCCATAGCCGGCCACCCAAAAGGACTTGGGAGATCAGGTTAGCAATGGTGTTTGGGCATACGGAGCTAGAAGAGGCTAGAAGCAGGGAGACTAGTGCAGGGTGGTCCCATAGGGCATGATGGTGCCCACCTGTAATCCTGGAACTAGGAAAGCAGGGTGTCTTAGGGTTTCTGTTGCTATGAATAGACACCATGATCATAACTCTTATAAAGGAAAACATTTAATGGGGTGGCTCGCTTACAGTTCAGAGGTTCTGAGGGTTTTGTTTGTTTGGTTGGGTTTTTTAGCCTATTTAATCAGAACCTTGGGGCTTTCAAAGAAGCCAGGTGTGGTAGCTCACATCTGAAATCCCAGTACTTGAGGACAATTGCCATGAATATAAGGCCAGCCTGGGCTAAACTGTGCCTCAAAAATAAATAGGACTGAGCCGGGCGGTGGTGGCACACGCCTTTAAATCCAGCACTCGGGAGGCAGAAGCAGGTGGATCTCTGTGAGTTCGAGGCCAGCCTGGTCTTCAAGAGCTAGTTCCAGGACAGGCTCCAGAAGCTACAGAGAAACCCTGTCTCGAAAAACAAAAAACAAACAAACAAACAAAAGGACCGGCTAGATGGCTCAACAGCTAACATGCTTGCCACACAAGGCCTAGGGAGTCTGATACCTGCAACCCACTGTGGAAGGAAAAAACCCACTCCTGAAAGTTGTCCTGACATCTACACACGTGCCACGACATGCATAATAGACACACGACAGCAACAAAAATTTAAAATATACACTAATAAGTGTATCCAAGATGTCCTAAAAGTCTATTTGGAGTTGAATACAGCAGCTAAGTCTGTAATCCCAATACTCAGGAGGCTGAAGCATAGGTTCACTTGAAATTCAAGGCTAGCCTGGTCTACATACAATGAAGACACAAAACACTGCACACACAAACTCAAACTCCCTACTTGTATTTGTTTTGGGTTAGTTCTGGTTTGGTTTAATATATCTATTAGATAGGCTCTCTGTATTTATAGCCCGGGCTAGATTCGACCTCACCATCTTCTTGCCTCGGCCTCTCAGGAGATGTATGCACTCCATCCAGCTTTAGGCAAGTTAGGGATGCATGAGAGGCGGGGGGGAGAATCAGGTGCATACCTTGGCCAGGGCATGAGACTGGAGATCCATAGAAATTCCTCATTAAATATACACAACACACCTGCTAAGACAAATTGAGGCTGAGTACCCCGCCCCCCCAAAATTAGAGCAGGCAGTCACCACCATTCAGGCCCTGGTCTTGGCTCACTGTGCTACAGGCTGCTCCCCCCAGGCACCGATTACTAGTTATTTTTCATGGCCATCGAAATCAGACTGAAGGCCCCATGGGTGTTGTTCGGTTGGGAGAATGTTTGTTTACCTAGCGTCCAGAAAGTCCTGGACTTGATCTCCAGGACAACACAAATGGATCTTGGTCACACATACTTGTAATCCTAGAGATAGACACGGGTCTTGACTGGGTTTGTTTGCTCTGCCAAAGACTGAAAAGGATGCAGGGCTGTAGTGGAGCATGCTTTTAATCCCAGCAGAGGCTGGCGGATCTCTGTGAGTTCAGGGCCAGCCTGGGTCTACAGAATGAGTTCCAGTACAGTCAAGACTACACGGAGAAACACTATCTCAAAAAAAAAATTGGGGGGGGGTGGCTGGAGAGATGGCTCAGTGGTTAAGAGCACTGCCTGTTCTTCCAAAGGTCCTGAGTTCAATTCCCAGCAACCACATGGTGGCTTACAACCATCTGTAATGAGGTCTGGTGCCCTCTTCTGGCCTGCAGGCATACACACAGACAGAATATTGTATACATAATAAATAGATAAATATTTTAAAAATGGGGGAAAATAAAAATGAAAAGACAGGAAAAATCTTGAGCTCAATAGGTAGCAGCAGAGAAATCTCAAAGAGCACAGACAACCGCAGATAGCATCAGCAGTTGAACAGAGGCCTTTAACGAAGGTGAGGAGACCCACACATAGGGCAGACGCTCAAGAAAAAGACCCTCTGCAAGGCAGAGGGAGACTCAGAAAGTTGAGAACTCCAGTCTTTTCCTCTCCAAACTCTTCTCTGAAGAGTTTTTCTTCCCTAATTTAGGGCTGGTCAGTTCGAAGAAAGAAGGGCTGAATTGGTCCGCCACTGCTGCAGAGCAGAGCGTGGGAGGGTCTATCTTAAGCTGGAGCTAGTTCATCAGTGGGGGCTGCTGGTGGGAGAAAAAGCCTGTAGGAGCTAGACAAAGTCCCCAGTAGGCAGGCAGACGGGACAGGGGCGTGGCTAGGTAATTCCTATCAGGGAGTCACCCATAGTCTCTCTGGCACTCTCCAGAGGCAGAGGCAGGAAGATCAAGTTCAAGGCTGCATGAAGACTTGAAGTTCAGATCCTCAGCACTCACATGAGAGCCAGGCATAGGGGAGCAGAAGCAGGTGGATTCTGGAGTCTGCTGGCCAGCCAGTCTAGTCAATCCAGGAGCTCCCGGTGTGGTAAGAGAATGCCTCAAATAGAGCCAAGAGTGATAGGGAAGATGCCCAACTTTGAACCCTGACCTCCACAAGCATGTGCGTGAACATTCCATCGCCTACACAAATTTAATTAATCTACAAAATGTTCAAATATGTTTTATTTGAACATTTGGGTGGCCCCGGTGGCAAATAGAACATTTATTCTTCCCTGAGCTCTGTGGAAAAGAGAAGGCAGAGAGATGCATTTTGAAGGCGATGTCTAGGGGTTAAAATAGCATCCTGTCAATTGGTGGTGGTCCACACCCCTGATCCCAGCAGAGGAGGCAAAGGCAGGCAGATATCTGAATTCGAGACCATCTTGTTTTAGAGAATGGACAGTCAAGGTTACATGAAAAAAATCCTGTCTCAAAACAAAAAACCAACCAAACAAAACATCACCTAACTCACAACTGTTAGAAAATAAGTTAATAAAATCCCAGGTTTCTCTTGAACCCCTGAGTTAGAGCAGCTCCCACCACCTTGGGTGGCTGGCTTTTTTTTGTTTGCAGGGGGTGAGGAAGAAGCCTTTGTTTCGTCCCCCCCCCCACAGCTGCTCCTCTCTCCCTTCCTGTGCTGTGATCCTTTAGTGATAATACTTTGTAGTCATGGATGATAACATTGTATCAATAACTAAAACTGCTAGAAGCGGCTGGGGGAAGGACCAGGGACACTCCAAGGTGGTGAACCTGTGCCCAGAGCTACTTTAAAGCCAGAAGTGTGCGGATGTCTTTCTTAACTGTAAAGCACTTTATGAAATTCACATTTACAAAACAATAAAGTCAATTCAAATTCCCAAAACTAAAAAATAAAATTTAAAAACAAAACCCAGATGCAGAAGAGATTGGCTCAGCTGAGCACTTGCTGCTCCTGCAGAAGATACCTGGCACTCACGTGGTGGCCCACAACCACCTTCAACTCCAGATCTAGGGGATCCAGTACTCTCTTCTGGACTCCCCCGGGAGCCTGCAAGCACATAGTGCACATACACCATGCACATGCGGAGAGACAGAACACCCAGACACACACACACACACACACAGGAACCAGACAGAGTCTCACTACCTAGCCCCTGCTGTCCTCAGACTAGCTATGTAGGCCAGGCTAACCTTGAACTCACAGAAATCCACCAGCTTCTGCCTGTTTGGATTGAAGGCATGGACCACTCTTTTTTTTAAAAAAATATTTATTTATTTATTATGTACACAATATTCTGTCTGTGTGTATGCCTGCAGGCCAGAAGAGGGCACTAGACTTCATTACAGATGGTTGTGAGCCACCATGTGGTTGCTGGGAATTAAACTCAGGACCTTTGGAACCGTTGAGTCATCTCTCCAGTCCCATGGGCCACTTACTCTTAAAAAAAAAAACCCAACAAGCCAGAAAGAAAAGTTCCAAGTCATCCTCTGCTATGTAAGTTTGGTTTTATACACCCTGTCCCCCCACAAATCAGACTAGGCTTCAGAGGAAGCCTAGAGAATGATAGAGAGAGAGCTGTAGACATAGAAGGCACGGGGTAGTCCTGTCTTTCTCTGACCTTTACCCCCATTGGATTTTTCTGGGGTCTGGCTTGCAGCCAGTGCTGAGGTTGGGGAGGTGGTGACAGATTGCGGGTGAGGACCTGTTGGACCTGGAAAGCCACTCCCTCACCACACAGCTTTTATAAATGAAATTCAAGCAAGTCTCTGTGTGGGGTCAGCTGGCCTGGCTAGTTAAAAGTCAAGGATCTCAGCGCTAACCCCACAAAGGCCAATGGTCACTTGGGTCACAAGGTTATAGTCCTGGCCCACTTGGTAAAGGCCTGTTCTGAGTCATGAAGGACACCCACAGATAGCTCACCTGATCAACATCCTCCTATAGGCCGCCTCCCACCTCCCCATCCCCCCACCCTTGCCCACACTGAGCTGATACCCACCGGCTCCCAAGCCCCTCCTCACCCATCCTCCAGTACCTTGTTCCTCCTCCCAAAGGCAGCTCACTCGTGGTTCAAGAGTTGCTAGACTGGGCCAGCTCTAAAAGCTTGCAGTGGGCAAGCCTTAATTCAGCCCTCTAGCCATGTGTGCACACTGACCGTGCGTGAGGCTAGGAGGACAAAGGGGTACTGGAGTGGGTGAGTACCTCTTTCCAAATTTCTGCAAAAAGTGTTGTAATTTCTCAGCCCCCCCCCCCCCCCCCGCTCGTCTCTGTGTGCATTGTATTCACACGTGCATATCATGTATTCTGCCACTGGGCCACGTGCGGCCTCCCTGCCTTTTGCTGCTGTCTCTTTAAGAGCCTGTTTTAGAGAGGATGTGGGACTCCCTGTAGGAGGTGTAGGCCTCTTTGAATTTAGGTCTCTCACTTTCATTTTGCTTTACTGGGCTCCTCTCCGGAAGGATAGCTCTCCTGTGTCCACAGGGTGGCATGCGAGGTTTAAAGAAACTGCTTGGGTACTGGCTGCCAGGGTGCTCTTTCAGCCCCGAGGAAGTGCCTGCCACCATATGACAGGCCCAGATTGTTGAGGAATCCGGGGACCTGAGCCTGAAGACAACACAAGGGAATAGCCTAGAACCTACCAGACACAACCGTGAGGGACAGCTAAAGACATTCAGTGCTGATGGAACCTGCTGCTGCCTGCACACAGGAGACTGTGGCAGGAGGAGTGGGAATTTCAGGCCATCCTGGGCCACACAGCAAGATAGCAAACCCAAACAAAACAATATAAAGAAGCCAGGTCAGGGTGGGCTGATGGGTGTGCGGACTGCAGTGGACCTGGAGCCTGGGGAGGGAGGAGGAGTCAGAGGCAGCTGCTATGAGACCCTGGAGGAAATGGCTTTGAGGAGGGTCCCCTCTCTGGATCTTTGCAAGTGAGGAAAACATTTTCCCTGCCTTCCTGGGCCTGAGGATGGGATTGGCTGTTCCCCTGAACCGTGCAGTAAGACATCCTCTTCTCCTGACCCCCAAGCCCACTACAACTCCATCAGGGATCTGGTTAAGGGAGGGGGATGGGAGGGAGGCCAGTGGTACCTCAGAAGATCTGGCCCTTTAAGGTCAGAGCCCAGGCGGGTCAGAACAAAGGCCCGGGAATGTGGGCTGGATCAGGGAGCAGAGCCATCCAGTGTGACTCATTCATGTTTCATGGATTCAGAATCCCTGGCTCCTACTTGCCTCGGCCTTTCCCATGGCCAAGGGACAGCACTCAGGGCCTGTCTGCAGAGCTCACACCAGGTGACCCCCATCCAACCCAAACCCTGCTAGGGAGGGTCCATGAGCCTGGGCTCCTGGCTTTGGGGCTCAGTTCTACCCAGATTGTGGGTAGATAGGAAACTGAGATTAGATCAGGAGGAAAGCCAGGCCCATGGAGGAGAGGCAGAAGGACCCTTCTTCCCAGAAGTACAAACAGAACCCACATTGTTCTCTTCCTTTCTTAGTCTGAGATCTGTCTCCCAGTGCCCATCTCTCAGGGGCTCGCAGAGGGCCTGCTCTCTTTAGCCCTGTATTTTCATTTAGTAATAGTGGGACACTGAGTCTAGGGTCCAAGAGGCCCTGTTCTAGGCACACAGCCCCAGAGAATCCTGCCAGCCAGGGAAACCTGGGAACCGAAAGGCCACTCGCTGTATGTAGTTGGTGTGAGTTGGAACAGCGGGCTGCAGAGAGAGTAGGGGTAAAAACTCAGAGGTCCATTCTGGGGCCCCGAGTACTTCCAGGACCTGACAGTATATGGGCTTGTGATTGGAATGGGTAGGTAGAGGGTAAGCACACCAAAGACCTAATTCCCGCCCCTTGCCTCGCCTTCCCCCTTCCAGTTTACAATCCCTTAGCCCTCTTGCCAGGCCCCATCTGACTCCCAAGACTGGGGATCCCTTCAAGTCAACCCCATTATTCAGCCCTTCATCTTTGTTGTTCTGTATTCTTGCTTCTTTATAAAACTAATGTGGTCAGGAAGGGACTGCCTCTTTAAACCGAAGAGTAAACATGTTGTCACATGGTTTATTGACATTCTGGTTATGGGGGACTGTGATATCCACTGGCTCATTCTGCTTTTTCTTAGAAACAAGATGCTGTCTCACAGTGTGTGTGGGGTGTGTGTGTGTGTCCTGGAAGCTGGATAAGTAACTGTTCTACCAAGAGGCTACAGAGGACCTAGAGCCTTACAGGGTGAGCACTGCCAGGAGGTGCAGGAAGCTGAAGGAGACCTGGGTTCCCCTCCCTGATCTCTCTAGCTGAAGTATGAGCAGGCCAGCTCTCCCTGGAGCCGAGTTCTTCTTAGCAGAACCATCTAAGAATGGGGAGGCCCCCTCCTCTGGGCGGAGAGTTTCAGGGTTGAGGATATCTGCTGAGAGGAATTGAGGCCAGGCAGCTGTGGGGCCAGGCAGGGTAGAGGCAGTGAATCACTTTGCCCTATGCAGCTCCAGGCGCTGGTGACCTTTGGGTGAGTCACTGCCGTCAGTTTTGAGAAAAGCCATGTAGGCAGTGTTTCTGTGTGTCAGCTCAAACTCAGGTTCTGCACAGAGTAGGCCCAAAGGAGCCGTGACCAATGATGACCTTTCAGTTGGCCTCAAAATGGCAGTCCACCCAGGAGTCTAGAAAGATGGTGGCGAGTGCCAGGCTTCCTGATTTCCCACCCCAGGAAAGGGTGGGTCCAGCCCAGGCAGAGTGCTTGTTTAAATAATGACTTCAGGAAAGTTATTCTACTAACGGGTTTTAGGTGGGTGTTGGAGCGTCTGCTGGCCTGTCAGAATTGAGCTTGGGAGGATGATGGGCCTGCCCCATTGTCTTGTACACGTACCGGAACCATGTAGTGTAGCTGTGTGTAGCATGTAGTGTAGCTGTGTGTAGCAT
>JABTXL010012322.1:3620185-3662168 GCA_025134845.1 Neodon shergylaensis | reverse complement strand
TGTATCTGTGCACCACACGTGTATCTGTGCACCACACGTGTATCTGTTCACCACACGTGTATCTGTTCACCACACGTGTATCTGTGCACCACACGTGTATCTGTGCACCACACGTGTATCTGTGCACCACACGTGTATCTGTGCACCACATGTGTATCTGGTGCCTTTAGAGTCTAGAGGAAGCATTGGATTTCCTGGAATTGGTGTTTCAAACAGCTATGAGCCAGCATGTGGAAGCTGGGAATTGAAGCCCGAGTCCTCTCAAAGAACAGCTATAGTTCTTAACCACTGAGCCATCTCTTCAACCCCCATAGACAGATTCTTTTATTCTTCTGCTTTCTCTATTTTTTCTTGCTTATTGATTGGTATTGAGAATTATTCCCAGCCCCTTGTGCAGACTGGGGGCATGCTCTGACAAGCTCCCATATTGAATTACATAGTTACTTTGCTTGTTGACCCAATACCTGCTAAAGGGCAACTTAAAGGAGGGAGGCTTCATCCTGGCTCACAGTTTGAGGGCATGGTCCATTATGGCAGGGAAGACTTGGCATCAGGACCATGACGCAGCTGGTTACATTGTGTCCACACTCAGGAGGCAGAGAAGGGCACTGTTACTCAGCATTCATCTGAGACCCAAGGCAGCTGTCAAGCAAGAGGCTTAAGGGAGCAGGTGCGGGTCGTAGACAGGGATGGTGCAGGGAGCAAATGGATCGCTGTGGTGACTGGCAGGACTCCGTTCCTTTATATTTTTAGAAGTGAGGGCACTAAAGGTTGGCATATGCCTCCTTACCATGGGGCACTGCCCTGGGCTGCTGGGACCCAAGTCTGGTGCTGCCTGCATTTGAGGTAAGTCTTTCCAGCTCAGTTAAACCTTTCTGGAAACACAGTCACAGATATGGTAGTGCAGTTTCCATGACAATTCTAAATCCAGTCTAGCTGACAGTTAAGATTAACTCTCTTACATGCTTTTCCTCATTGAGGGAGTTATTTATTTACTTAAGTGTGGGTGGAGAAATTAAAGGACAACTTCCAGAGGTTATTTTTTCCTTTCAACCACTTGGGTCCCAAAGATCCCACTCAGGTATAAAGGCAGAGACTCCTTTACGTACTGAACCATCTTGTCAGCCCAGTGTTTTGATTTTAGGTGCTAGATATGGGGCTGTTGATATAGCTTGTGGGTAAACAAACTATCTAACATGTTTGAGACCAGGAGTGTAGCACCCACAGGGAATACCAGCCCTTAGGAGGCAAAGAAAGGAAGAGCCGGGTTTGAGAACAGCCTGGGGTACCACTCGAGAGAGAAAAAAAATGATGACATCAGGGCACTGAGCCAAGTGTGGGGTCCGTCTCAGGGCTGCCTTCCCGAGCAGAGAAGCCAGCAGCCCTCTTGCAAGTATAGGAGAGAAGGATTAGGGCTCTCTAACAAAGAGGACCTCAGGTCCTGGGGAAGCCAGTGTCCACTGTGTTGATCATGTCCTGGTCCAAAGTTGTTCTCTAAACACTGACATCTCCCAACCTAGTCTGGCTTGATCCTTCCCTTTGGGGTGAGTGGAGAGTCCCTCTTCTCAGTCTGTGGTGCCAGGAAGGCTGATTGGTCTCTCTCCACTGATTTCTCAAGATCCAGGATTAAGAAGCAGTAAAAAGCATAGATTTAGCCACCTTGAAAGCTGGAGGTGTGCGGGAAATCTCTCCTCGCTGCAAAGGGCTAACCTCACTTCAAGGCGTTCGATTTCAAACCATGGGCACGTTCCCTGCAGGGGGGGGGGACGGTAATTGTGTGCAGCCTGTGTCCAGACTTCTTGTTCTACAAACAGAAAAACAACCCAAAACTGAGGGAACCTTCTACCGTCACCCAGCAGGTGTACTGAAACCAGAGCACAGGTTTCAACAGCAACAACCAAATATCCTCCCCAGGCTAGGGCTGCAAGACTCAGGTTGCGGCAGCCCCCTTGAGCATCTCAGTAAGGAGTCCCTGCTGCCCTCATAGGACACAGTGCTTTGGGCTCTAGAGGTGTGGAGAGGCATTCAGATCTGCATGGAAGGGACCTACCCACCCCAGCTCTAAGTCCTTATTGATTACAGATAGTAGAACTGCCTAGAATGGAGGTGCCATAGCAACAGAAAAACATTACCAAAGGGAAACTGTCATTATAATCTCCTGGAGACTCTGTCAGGGTACAGTGGTAGTGGAATAAGTCCTGGCCTGACTCCACAACACAACCAGAGTGGGTCAGGGGTCAGACATACAAATCCCTTTTTTTTTTTTTGGTGGGCGGTGAAGGGCCTTGGGACAGTGGCTGCCTGCAGAACCCTAGGAATGCTGACATGCTGAAGCCACCACAAAAGCCTCAGAGACAGAACCATTCCAGTTAAATTAGCAGCTGCAATCACACAGAAAGTGTCAAATACGTGGTGGACTCTTCAGGAAACGGCGCGTGCACAGGCGCAAACTTAGACTCGTGGTTACCTGGACAGGCAGGCTGCATTCAAGGATAAGCGAAGCCCCGCACCGTAGAATGAAGTCATGCTCAAGGATATCTGGCCAGTAATCTCTGGAACCAAAAGGAGAAGTCCCTGGGCTTTCTAGCGCTGCTATTTCGAGAGAGCAGGCCTCTCACAGTTGCTTTCCATCTCCCTAGACTTCCTCTTCCTCTCTGGGAGCACCCCAGCCAGCTCTCCAACCTGGGGCCTCTGCAGCTAAGGGTTCGAGCGTGTCACAGGCGTGGAATACATATTTGTAGGATAGGCAGCCGACATTCCCACTGTTTGGGATGCTCTCTTTGTCCTTTGGACTACCACCAAGTGGGTGCTTCCATCCTGGAAGAAGGCCCTTTCCACCACCAAGGTTTTGAAGATAAGTGTCTAGTGCCAGCTGGTCAGTTCCCACGCTGGACCTTCCAGGTTGGTCAGTGTGTTTATACAATGTTACCACTTACAACTAAAACCTTAGGAGAAATGGAGGAATAGCTCACCATTCTGGTCTTAGTCCTTTTGAGAGTACCAATAGGGAGCTTAGTCTGGCCCCAAATGCCCCATTCTCCTATCTCGGCCTCCCGAGATTACCCGATTGAAAACTGCCTTGCTAGCTCCCAGGCCCATTCTTTAGACCTGAAATTGTGACTTGGAGGGTCCTGTTCATTAAGCAGTTCCTCGGAGGTGGCTTTTCCTGGCTTCCATGTGACTTGGTAGGCAGGCCTCTGGGGGCCTTCGGGGAGAGATCTCAGACTGTGAAGAGTCAAACTCATTTACTGATAGTAAAATAGGGAAATGAGGGGAAGTCCCCATGGTAAAAAGGCCTCTTGTGTCTTTTCTGATACTTCTCTTTCCAGTGCTGAGACTCAAAGCCTGCCCTCCCTCCCTCCAAAGATCCCTTGAAGTGGTAGTGCTCTCTGGAAATATATTTTTTAATCTTAAAATGAAGAAAACTCTCTAAGTATGACATGAGATTCATAAGCTCTAAAGCTGCAAGTTGTTCTGCATTTGTGAGTCACAGGCCCTATGGGGCTGAAGGGCCCTTTCACAGGAGTTGCCTTAGATATTTGCCTTACAATAGTAGCACAACTACAGCCATGATGTACGTAGCACTGAAAATAATTTTATGGTTGTGGGGGTCACCACACCATGAGAAACTGTATTTAAAGGTTTCAGCCTTAGGAAGATCGAGAACCACTGCTTTAAAGAATCCTGCTTGTTTCTTTGTTTTTGAAACAGGATCTTACTATGTAGCTCAGGCTGGCCTGGAGCTCACTGTGTAGCCCAGGCTGACCTCAGCTGAGCAGTGGGATTACAAGGATGTGCTACCACACTTGGCTTCGACAACAATAATAACCATTAAAAAAAAAGAGAGAGAGAGGCCTAGCTACATTGCTTAGGAGGTCCTTGAATTCCTGGACTCAAGTGACCCTCCTGGCTCAGTTTTTTAAGTAGCTTAGACTACGGGAATGTGCAACTGTACCTGGATAAGAACCGTAAGCATCATTGCACAAAAATGAAAACTATTTGAACACAATTATTTCACTGTGTAGACCATGAGTTCATTTTGCTTCATAATACTCCTATAAGGGTCCAAGGAGATAGCTCAGTAACAAGAGCTCATCTTAGAAAAACATGAAGACCTGAGTTCGAATCCTTAGTCCCCCACATTAAGAAAACAACAACAACCCAGCATGGCTTCATGAATCTGAACATTAGCACTGGGGGACAGAGACAGGTGGAACCCAAGAGGTCACTGGCCAGCCAGAGAGTGAGTTTCCAGCTTGGTGGAAGACTCTGTCTTAAGACAGTAAAGTGGGGAGTGTAAAGGAAGACACCCAGCATCCTCTTCTGGCCTCTGGATATGTGTGCACAGGACCTGGCTCCCACACTCACACATGCAACATAAAATGTGTGAGCACACACAAGCACACACAACACACACAGTGTTGCAACTTTCACATACACCTTCATCCTCAGTGTGTAGACAAAAGCTCTAAACGGTAATTCCTCTGGTAAGTCCCTTCTTTGTTTTTGTTTTTGTTTTTTTTTTTTTAAAAAAAAACACATTCCTTCTTCCTATAAGGTAATGTCCCACTGAGATGCCCAGTCTGCCTTGAATTTGTGATTTTCCTGCCTCAGCCTCCTCAGTGGGTGTCACAAGCCTGTACCACCTGGCTCATCACACAGTAGGACTTCAGAAGGCGGCACAGAGGTCAGCCTGGAGAGTCAGTCGAGACAGCCATGGGGTGTGGTGAGAACGGTCATGCGGCTGTCCACGGAAGGGTCGAGAAAGTAGAAGAAGCAAGACACTGACTCACTGGACACTGAGGATAGAGACCAGAGCCCTGCTTCTGCTTGGAGACAATCTCGGTGTGTTTCAGGCTAGGAGCTCACCCCATCCTGCTCTGCAACCCAACAGGATGCAATTTAGGAGCAACTTTCCAGGAATGTGGCCTTCGTGTAAAGAGAGGGCACTTTGGTGATCTGTGTGGGCACATGTGCCAGGTCTGGATTCTGACAACCTGCTGGCCCCTTGCCAGGCTGCTGAGAAGCCTGCCAGGGTCATAGTCCGTTCCATTTGACACTCATTGCTAAACTGAACCCAGCACAAAACTATTTTCCATAGAGACAGAAGAGAAGACAATGAGAGTTGAGGCTTTCCTCTTTTCACAGTGGATGCTGGGCCCCACGGTTCCCCTCTCCTGTCTCTGGATCCAGAGCTGTGACGGCCTCTCCCATCCCCTGTCTTTGGAACAGTGAGGACAGCTGTGGGTCCAGCAGTACTGTACCTGATGTCAGGGCTCCCCGCACCATCTTTCCCACCTCCTGTCTGCTGACAGCCCTCTCATGGGGCAAAAATATCCCTGTCACCTCACATTCCTGCTGCACACATTCAACAACTTGTCTTGGCACTAGGCCCATTCTTTCACTTTGCCATAGTAACTAAGACACCACTGTTAGGGCTGAATACAGACTCATCTGTCACCTTGGCCAGAGGTTGGGAGCAATTCTAACTATAGAGATTTCTAGAAGGGCAGTAGTACTTCAGGAGCTCAATAGGGTTAGTCATAAAACCAGAGATCTTTTGGCTGAGCCCTGAGTATTAGGAGGGACAGTGTCTGCTGTGGACGGACGTCACTAAGGGAGTGGCAGGGCGTCACAGCTCTGGCTTCTCTCCCTCAGCCCAGCTTATCTTCACACGCAGCTGGCCTGGGGCTTGGTGGGAGCGGCTTTAGAGGGGTTTCTGCTGACCTGTCCCCATTCTAAGAGGAAAACCTCTGGGGGCAGCGAGAACCAGCTAGTGGCAGGTGGAGTCTGTTTGGTTTTGAGCAAAGAACCTCCCCTGCTCTTCCTAGCTCCCTGGCTCCCTTGCCCATTCCACCTTCCAGAGCTCCTCAAACCTGAAGGCATGAAGCCTCTGCTGCCAGCCAAAATACTACCCCATCTACATTAGTGGGGAACTTGGGTTAATCTGTAACCAATAAAAGATGCGGACTTTGAAATGAGAACGGGGTCAAATCCTGCTTTACTTCTTACTGGGCCTCATTAAAAGTCATGCTCTCCTTCACTAGGTTGCCCTGACAGCACAGAAAAACATACTGGTACCTGGGTAACGGGCTTGCCAGGGAGTGCCACCTGAGCTCAGAGGAGTTACTGCTGGCCTGCTTCCACAGTCCTGAAGAAGGCTGGGGGCTGCCAGGCAAACACTCCACCAGTGAGCTACAACCCAAGTCCTGTTTCGGGTTTGAGACAGTCTCACGAAATTGTTCAGACTAGCCTCGAACATGCAATCCTTAGCCTCCCTAGTGGCTGGGATTCCACGCTGCTCTGTCACAAACCGCAACCCTGACTCACTTCAGGAGAATCCTACAGAGTGGTCCTGAACCAAAGGACAGCACTATCTGGAGTGGGATGACTGGCTTCCGGATCCAGATCTCCAGGGAGACAGTGCTTGATGAGCCACACTGATCTGCTCTTGGATTCACGGTTCTGTCTGTCTGTTTTGAAATGGAATCTCACTGTATCTCAAGCCTGGATCTCAGGCTTGCCCCAAACTCCTGTGCTAAAGAGATTGTCCTGCTCCTATCTTCCAGGTAACTGGATCAGAGGCCTGCACTACTGGATCCAGCCAGGTTCTTGTTTGGGGGCTCTAACAAAAATTAATTTGTAGGCAGACGTTTATAGGTGTGTGCCTATAATCCCAGACCTTGGGAGGCTGAGGCAAGAGGATTATGAATTTGACATCATCCAAGGCTGCGTAACAAAACTCTGTCTCAATCAATCAATCAATAGATAAATAGGCAGAAGAGAACAGATGGTTATAAAGAGTAAGCCTGGTTTTTCCTCGTTCCCTTCAGCTCTCACTGTATGAATGTTCTCTCTCTCTCTCTCTCTCTCTCTCTCTCTCTCTCTCTCTCTGTCTCTCTCTCTCCTCTGTCTTGTGTGTTCTCTTGCCATGTTACCATATGCCATGGTACCCAGCCTCCTCAGAGGCCATGCCAATGCCATGCCTTTACATATTCACAGATTTGAGTTAACCCATGTCCGTCTTTTTGTTTTTAAGGCAGAGTTTTGTGTAGCTCAGGCTGGCTTCAGACTCAGTAAGTAGCCAGGCTGACCTTGAACTCCTGGTTTTGCTGTCTCTACTTCCAAAGTTCTGGAAGTAGAGGCATGTGCCATCCCTCCACGCAACTGCTCTTCTCCATAAGGTGCCCAGCACCTGACATTTTCTTCCAACAACACAAAACAGATCACGGCATCATGCCTTTCCTGAATCTATACTTTACTTTTGGTAGAGTAAATTCAGCACACACGAAAGAAGAGTGGGGATGACATTTTAGAATAGCATCACCATTACTATCAGAACCCTTAAGATGCCCGCACAGCCGTCTGCGAGGCTCCCACGTGCAGCCAGTGCTCTCTGCATTGGCCCACACCGCATTTGGGTAGTGTGTCTACATTCCCCCTCATCTACTTGCAATGTGTGTGTTACACAAGCCAGGTCACTCGTCCTGTAGAGACACTCACTCACAGTGTGGTATTTAGCCTGCAAGATGACCTCCTTGGGTTCACGCCCTGCGCTGTCCCTTCCCACACTGGATCTGCTCGACCAGCAGGAATGCTGTATTTCGGGTGCCCTGTGGTTTCCCGGGCTGTGTCATAGACGGCATTGTTTCCATTTTGCTGTCTTTTGAATTCCTTGCTCTGGGAACCGGCTGCTGTGCTGTCACTCTTGCATCCTCTGGAGATGGCAGGAGGCTGAGTCTTAAACAGGAGGCAGCAATTCTTGGCCAACCAGCCACGTCAAGTATGCATGAGTCTTTCTTTTCACTATTTTTGAGATGGAGTTTAGCTTTGTTGGCCAAGCTGCCCCAAACTCCTGAATGCTAGCTCTCCTCCTGCTTCAGGGGTGATGGGGACTACAGGTGTGTAATGCCACTCCAGGCTTGAGTGAGCAGCCAGGGAAATGATGCCTTTATGCGCAGTCAAGCCTCTAGAATCTTTAGGAGAGATGGTCTGGGCCTGGTTGATATCCTGATATAGTCCTGTGGGCCTCCAAGGCAGAACACTCCTGAGAGTCCACCACTCACTGCTTCTCTGCCTCCCTTGACACGTGTGCCCAGGGGTTAGACCTGGGCTGTGTGAACTCAGGGTCCGTTTCGGGGAGAGATGCTCACCCTTAGTTTTGGACACTTGGAAACACTCTCTATCTGACTTTGTGTTCAGTGACCGACTGGATACACAATCTCCATTACAGGTAACTTTCATCACATCCTAGTGAGATGTGTGATGATGGTCAGCCTACATCTTTGCTCTTGATAAGGCCCGCCCCTCCTTCCCCAGCTGCCTTTGCTAGCCCTGCCTATGGAGTCCTGACTTCACCACCTTGTGCTTAGAAACGGGTTTCCAGCTCCTCCTTTTCCTTTTCTTTGTTTGTGTGCATGGGCTATGGATGTGTTCCCGTGGGCCGGTGCGTGAGTGTGCGAGGGTGCACACGCTCATCTGAGGGTGGGCATGGAGAGGACAGAGATCAACGCTGCCCGTCTTCCGTGATTGCCCTGTGGAGACAGGGTGCTCACTCCTGGATGTCTACTCCAGGGAAACGGAAACATGCCCAGAGGGCCACCCAGGCAGGAGGATCACTGCAAGTCTGAGGAGAGCTTGACTATACAGTTATTTTGAAGAAGATTCTGGAATAGATTTTTTTTCCGGGGTGGGGGGAGGAAACAAAACTTTTCCTTAACCAAATAAATAGTCAAGAAAAGAGGAAAAGAAAGAGCCAGCAAAAGGCTCTGCGGGTAAAAACTGAGCTCGTGATGCCAAGACTGATGTCCTGGGTTTGTGCCCCAGAACTTTTATGGTGGATAAAGGCCAACAACCTTAGCCTCTGCATGTACATTGTGAACCTCTAACCCACAGCAGCACACAAAATACATGTCTGAATAGATAAATGTAAAAGGAAAAACAGGCTGGGACTGTAGCTCAGTTTGTGCAGTAGTTACCTAGCCCACACTAAGTCCCGGGTTCAACCCTCTGCATTGCATAAGCTGGACATAGGGACAAAAGCCTGCAATGCCAACATTGGGTGGTAGAAACAGAAAGATCATAAGTTCAAGGTCACCCTCTGCTACGTAGTCCCTGCGGTTAGCATCATACTTAACAGAAAGAAGCTGGAAGCTTCCTTTCCTCGCTGCTGATTAGGAATAAGATGGGACACCCTCACCTCTTGCTCTTCAGGAGGTCGAGGCCTGGGGCTTGAACACACTGCGCTAAGTGAGAGTAGCTGGGCACAAAAGGCCAGGAATTACACGCCCAGAAGAGAAAAAGCAGTAGACAAAAGATAGGTTAGTAGATGCATAACTTTGTCTTTCATTCTTCTTTCTTCCTTCCTTTTTCTTCCCCTCCCCCTCTCTCTTTTTCTGTCTATCTGATCTTTCTTTTTTTTTTTTTTTTTTGTCTTTGGAAACCGCCTCACTCTATGCTCAAGCCAGCTTGGAATTCACTAAACAGCCCAGGCTAGCTTCAAACATGTGGCAATTCTCCTGCCCCAGTTCTCTAGTGAGGGCCGGGGTCTCATGAGCCCCTCTCCTATGCACAGTGCAGTGTTGACGGGCCAGTCGTGTGTAGGTAGCCACAGCTGCAGTGGGTTTGTGAGCTTGATTGGCATGTCCTGCCCAGACGGCAGTTTCAAATTGCTCTTCCCCAGTTCTTTGTACAGTTTCTGCCTCCTTCCCCATGATCTGCTCGGAGCAGACACTTGGACCAGAGGCATTAACTGATGCCCAGTGGAGACACGGACCATGCAAACCAAGCAAATCCTTCCCTGCTTAAGTTATTGCCCACACCCTTTTTTGAAAGAATCATTTAATACATACATTGAAGAGGAGCAACAGAATGGACAGCAATTGTATCGCCTGCTCCTTAAGTTATTCCTGCCAGGTCCTTTTCGTCGCGATGAGAAGCCCGACATAGTCATCTATATCTGATCTTAGCCGAAGGCTGAGAAGCGATTGAAAAGCTTCCGTCACAAATAATGAAAGAAAAAAACTTCTGAGTAAAGTGACATATGGAACACCTGCTGAATGTATTTATGATTTCAAATTTTCTTTCTAGATAATATCTCATTCCGTAGCTCAGGCTGGCCTGGAATTCACTACGTAGGCCAGGTTGGCCTTGACCTTGAGATGATCCTCTGGTCCTAGCCCCCCTAGTGCTGGGATTACAGATTTACACTACCCAGCAAGGCTAAGAATCTCAACACTTTGAGCTAAATGAAATGCTGTCCTAGACAAAGCAGGTTAGTTATTAGAATGTTCTAGGTTGTGAGCTCGTGGGTGATGTCTGATTCTGACATCTGTGTGTCCTTAAGTCAGTAACTTAAGTCTGTGCATCCACTTCTTGTGTGTAGAATGAGAACAATAACAATGCCTTGCTAGGAAGGCAGGTGGAGACACTCATTCATGGGCGTCCCTGCTATGATCCTATGCTCCCTCACGGGCTGGCTTTTGGAGCTTCTGTCGTGTTTCCCGTGACATAGTCTGCCACTGGGAACACAGCGGCATAGAAGAACATTGTGGTGGTTTGAAAGGAAATGACCCCCAAAGGGAGCGGCCCTATGGTTTGAGTAGGTATGGTCTTGTTGGAGGAAGCGTGTCACTGTGGAGGTGGATTTTAAGGTCTTCTATATGCTCAAGTCATGCCAGAAAGACAGATTACTTCCTGTTGCCTGCAAGATGTAGGACTTTCAGCTACCTCTCCAGTACCATGTCTGCGTGCATGCCACCATGTCCCACCATGATGATAATGGACTGAACCTCTGAAATTGTAAGCTGCACCTCAATTAAATGTTTTCCTTTATAAGAGTTGCCATGGTCATGGTGTCTTCATAGCAACAGAATTTCTAACTAAGACAAACACTAACTTGATCCTGACATTATGGGTAGTGAGGAACCGGTGAGGGGAAGTAGGCCAGAGAAACAGTGGAAAAGCAAAGAGGCGTCACATCACATAAAGCCAAGGAGATATTTTATACAATAGGTTCCTGACTTCAAACAACTCAGCGTATGCTTTAGCTTTTAAAAAGTGAACTAGCTCTTGTAGAGCAGGCTGGTCTCGAACTCACAGAGATCTGCCTGTCTCAGCCTCCCAAGTACTGGTATTAAAGGCATGCACCACCACCACCCGGCTTAAAAAGTGTTTCTTATTATTGTTTGTGAGTATGGTATGTGTTTGGGCACACACATGGATATGCACATGTGGAAGGGGCGGTTGAGACAAAGCTTCTTTCCTCTTGCCATTGACCAAAATTTCATGGAGATGGGCCTCTTATTTTGGAATTGATAATGGTGTTTTGGGATTTATAATGGAGCTGCTATTAACAATGCACTCCCCTCTTTTTATTTAATTTTTTCTTTTGGCAGAGTTGCGGATGGAACTCATAGCCTCACAAATGCCAGGCAAGCGCTCCACCCCTGAGCCACAGTCTAGCCCCTGACAATTCACAGGAGAGTTGCTGGCCTTTGCATCTCTGGAGCTAACCGCACAGGGGCTGTGAGCAGACTTGGCATCAGTCACTGGTGTGAGGTGAAAGCGGGACTGTAGAGGTGGGAGGGTCCAAAAGCCCTTGCCACGGGGAACCCTCCACTGTAATGTCCTTCCTGCTCTGAAGTGCTTTTTGTGATCCCAGCAGGATTTCTCCTTGGAACCCGCTCGGTGTGAGTGGGGAGGTCCCCCTCCTGAGACAAATTAATCTTCCCTATATAAAAGCATTTCCCAAGCATCTACAGACAAGTTTCCTGTCAAGAAACGAGCTTGTTAATAATCGGGGAGATAAAGAGCTGCTCACAGGCAGCCCTCACTCACGGCTGCAGTGTGCAAGCCCGTAGCTGTCGCTCTGATGTGTGTAGATGTGTATAGATAGCGCTTTGCCAAGCACCTGCCTCCAGAGTGCTCACGGTTCCCTACTTGGCTGTAGCTCAGGGGTTTTCCCTCGTTTCCTCGGGACATGGGTAAAGGTGCCAGGCCTTCTTTGTTAGGGAGCAATATCTACAACGGGATGCTTTGTGCCCCCTTCTTGCTCTTCCTCTGACTGGAGGGAAGAATCTAGTGGTGGACTCCACAGAGGAGTGGCTGGGCTGGTCAGTGGTACCAGCCAGGGTACACAGAGAGGGTGAATGGTGCGGACCTGGCCATAGGCCACTTCAGAGAAAGAGTTCACTAATAACTCAGCTTCCACTGGTGAGGAATGAGGAGACAGTGGGGCAGACATTCGTGTCACTCAGTCTTCCATCGTGACAGCACACCCAGTGACATTTTCTCAGAGGATGGAAGGTTTGTCTCGGCTCATTGTTTCGGACACCTGCTCTGTGCAGGGGTGGAACATGGTGGCCAAGAAGTAGAGAGAGAAAGGTGTCAGGGACAAAAGAGACAAAACACAGTCTCCAAGGACACTCTCTTCAATTACACCCTACCTTCTAAGGCTCTATTGCCTCTCAATGTCAACACCAAGGTTTCACCAGCAAATCTGTCCACTGATGAGGTCAGACCTTCTCGATATGGTTGCCACAGTGACGAAGCATCCCCATGTGAGACTGGGGGACACTTCTGGTCCATCCCATAACAGCACCAAACACGCTCTTCTACTACTAGATCCTCATCTCTGGTGATGGACACCACTGCCTTAATGGGAAATTTAACCGTGTATATGCCGTATTTAAAAAATATGTTGGACAAGAATGTATCCTTTCTATAAGTTTAAAAAAACTAAAATAGATAAACATATAAATTTTAAAAGTATTTCCTCTTCAGTTAATTATTTCAGTGGTCTTGAGAGATGGCTCAGTGGTTAAGAGCATTGCCTGCTCTTCCAAAGGTCCTGAGTTCAATTCCCAGCAACCACATGGTGGCTCACAACCATCTGTAATGAGGTCTAGTGCCCTCTTCTGGCCTTCAGTCATACACACAGACAGAACATTGTATTCATAATAAATAAATAAATATTAAAAAAAAACCAACAACCCTAGTTTTCAGGCTGGATATGGTGGCACCAAAGTGTACATTCAGCGTGCAGGAGAGGAAGGCAGGAGGACTCTGAATTTAAAGCCAGCCTGGGCTATCCAAGTTCCAGCCCCAATTACCCTTTCCATTGTAAGCAATACCTCCATTGTAGACATTGGTTCTGAGAGAGAATCAGGGCCGTGTGCAAAGGGTCACTTTAAAAATGTTTATTATGACAAGCTTACTGGCTTTTGTTTTTGTCTTGAGGAGTCTCCTGTGGCCCAATCTTGCTCAAGTTGATTTGTAGCTAAGGCTATCCCTGAACTCCTGATCCTCCTGCTCCATCTCCCAAGTGCTGGGTGCATCACCATACCCAGTTCATATGGCATTTTACCAATGAAATTGGGTAGAACTAGAACTAGTAACAGGGATTGATTAAATGAAATATATTGTAGTCATGATGGACCATTGTTATTGGTCATTTCTATGATATATACATCTGGAGCCCAGGCCTCATATATAGCATATTTTACCACTGAATGACACTGTCAGCTTGCCTAGTTATTGTGAATGGTTCTATAAAAAAATTATGATGACATGAGTATTGTCCAAATAATTTCATTAAATTCCAAATTTCATCCGAATAATTTCGAATTGTCGCAAATGTGGGACTCTACAAAGCAGTGTGTGTGGATCAGAAGCTAAGTGTGAGAACGTTAGCTGTTGTTGTTTCTGAGGAATCAAACTGTAGGTTATTTTGATTTTGTATTTCTTTCCTAAAATTGTCAAAGGGTTCATAATGAACACGTAAAACTTTGTTGTCACATTGAAAGATAAATAGTTTTTTTTAAAAAATCCCTTACCAGGAGATGACAAAAACAAAGCTAAGTAGATGTCTGCGGGGCATCCCGGTCCTAGGAACAAGGACATCCTAACCACCAGGCGTCGGCCTGCATCATGCTCTACTGGACTTTCCATGACCTTTGAACCTGGCAGAGTCTAGCAGGTGGAGCTGAGTAACTCCACTCAGACATGAAGCCAGGGTTCAGAGGGGAGCTTACAGCATGATAATGTCTGAGCCCTGACCTCAGCAGAGTTAGAGGAATTAGGTTCCTTGACATCCTTTATGGCATGAAGTGTGGTGCCCTGCTCCCAGCATGCCAAAGGGGTCTCATTTCTTCTGTCTTACTAGCACTAGGGTTGCCCTGCTGCCTGGAGCATGCTCCACTGCCCATGCTTATATACCTCAGGCATCGTTCCCACCTTCCTGCCCACCTGGCAGGGTGCTAGTGTTCAACCTGCTCTTCTTGGTGTCTGAGTCTTGGGGAATGTGCCAGAAGGAAGTTGGCATAAAGACTCACATTAATCTGTCCTCTAGTCTCCTGAGCAGCTGGGGGGGGGGGTCTTGGCTGCTGTCACTCAGTTCTGACTTCTGAGCAAAACGTCTTTAGTGATGGGTCCTTCTGAGAGACTGGTAGTGAGTGGTCAAGGCTTCAAGAGAAGCTAGGCTTGTAAAAGAGACGGGAGTGGGGGAGGCATGACTTGAAATCAGATTGGGGGCAAGATAGAGAGTAGAACTGTTAGATTTCTTACCTTTGTCTCCATTCATTATGAATAGAATTTTTTTTTTTAGATAGGTTCTCCTAGCCCAGGTTGACCTTGAATTTGCTATGTAGCTCAGGCCTTAAATTTTCTATTATTTTGCCTCCATCTCCCAAGTGCTAGGATTTGTAGGAATGCCCAGCCCTAATATTTATGCCATTACAAAAAAATCTTGAGTTCTCAAGGAGTATATAAACAGGTATAACACTTCCCAGAATCCTCCAAGAGTGAAAACAGCCTGTCCATCCAGCAGGGAGATCTCTGTTGGGAGATGTGGTCACACCAACCCAAACGCTTGTTCCTAGCTCCTGTCTTTGCAACTGGCTTACCACTGCATTAATGGAGGCTGGCAGAATGGTCATACTGAGAACACTCAGTGTTGCTGAATGAATGAACTGGATTGGCACCCTCACTTTCCCTTGCAAATAGATGTGGGTTTTTTTTTTGTACTATTTGCTACCAATGAAAGTTGTCCTTTTTTAAAATTTAAGCTTTAGAAAGAAACAAAATTATTTTTCTAAAGTTATTATCATTTTATTATTTTTTTATGTGTATGGGTGTTTTGCCTGCATGTGCACCATGTGTGTACCTAGTAACCATGAAGGCCAGAAGAGGGCATTGAATCCTCTGGAACTGGAGTTACAGACTTTTGTTAGCAGCCTTGTGGGGGCTGGGAATCAAACCCAGGTCCTCTGGAAGAGGAGCCAGTATGTTCTTAATCACTGAGCCCTAGAAATCATTTCTTTTTTAATGCTTTATTTTACTTAGTCTTCAAATTTGTGTGTGTATGCACCTGAACACATGCATCTCAGTGCCTTTGGAGACCAGAGAGAGTATCAGGTCCCCTTGGAACTTGAGTTCCAGCTAGTTGTGAGCAGTGAGGTCTGGGTTCTGGGAAGAGATCTTAGCTCTCTGCAAGAGAAACGAGTGCTCATGACCTCTGCACCTTCCCCCTACCCCCACGGGAAATAGATCACAGCTATAGGAAGAAGAGCACAAAGTCACAGCCAGTTCTTTGATCTGTCTGACGTGATAGCTAGCAGTGAAGATATTGACATCTCCTAATGAAGCCAGTGACAATTCTTTAAATGAACTACCTTCAATTAAGAACACACGTCGCTCAGACACGTTCTCCTAATGTGGTGACTGAGAAGTAGTGTCACAGACATGCCAAAGGCTTCCAAAGATAGTGACAGTAGGGATCTGCTCATTGGCACAGTGTACCTGCTGCAGAAATTCTATCGTCATGGTTTTATTGAGGTACAACTCACAAGCCACAATTCGTGCATTAAAGCATATGATTCAGCGACTTTTCATATGGTCACAGATTTGTGGAGGCATGGCTACAATCCACTGTTCTGAATCTCTCATATCCATAGCGCACCATATCAATGAAAGGTGACCTTTCACCTCATAAGGGTCGCATATGACATTAGATACTTGGTTTTATTCTCTTGATATATTTTCAAAGTTCAACCATGCCATGCTACATATGAATATTTCATTTCTTATTTACATAGTTTTGGTAGATTAGGCTGGTCTTGATCTGGCTATGTAGCCAAGACTGCTCTTGAACCCATCTTCCTGCCTATCCACCAAGTGCTGGGATCACAGTCAATGGCCATCACACCAGCCATGTTTGCCTTCTTTTTAATCTCTAAGCAAAAATATTACATTGTAACAGGTTGGTGTTAGCACACACCTTTCATCCCAGCAGTTGGGAGGCAGAGGCAGACTGCGCTTTGAGTTTGAGGCCAGCCTGGTCTGCAGAGCGAGTGTCAGGACAGCCAGGCAAATGCAGAGAAACCCTGTCTCGAAAAAAATGTTTTTTCCATTGTATTTTTTCAAGAAAGAACTTCATCCCATGAAACGCCCACAGTAAGGCCCAGAATATACTCAGACATCAGGCTGTCAATCCAAATGTAATCACAGTCTCCTCAGAGTCAACTTCTGTTGGTGTTACTGAGGAAACCCATAAATAATTCCCCTGGTGGCTTTTATAGATGTCAGTTGACTAAAAAAAGCTACTCATTCATCCACTCATCCATCCATTCTCTCTCTCACACACAGGCAGTCACAATACACACATTCAGCTTTTTTTTTTTTGAGACAGGATTTCACTATGTAGACTAGGCTGGCTTTAAACTCACTATGCAGTCCCAGGCTAGCCCCAAACTCAAGGCCATCCTCTTGCCTCCACCTCTCAACTGCTGGGATGACAGACACGTGCCAGCAAGCTCAGCTAAGATCCATCAGAATCCAGGCTGGTTTGGAGTCACAATCCCAAGCGGCAGTGTGATGTGTAGACACGCCCTGCACACTAGGACTGTGTGCAAGTTCTTGACAGACTGGAAATGAAAAGCTGGTCCTGGTCAGGTTTGGTGATACACATGGGGAACCTCAACACTCGGAGGGTAGAGGCAGGAGGATGAGGAATCCAAAGTCATCCTCTCCCTAGCATGTTCAAACTAAATTGGGTTACATGACACCCTGTCTTAAGAAACCAAGAAAAACAATGCTGGTCTTTCTTTCTGATATTTTAAGAAAGGATATAGGAGGTTTGACAGGTGCAGTTGGGTGGTGGTCGGGTTCAAGCACCTGGCTCAAAGTCTGAGTTCTGAGCCGTGGTCCACTCTCCTTCTAGAAAACTGGTCATTGGGTTTCTCCCTTACTCCTGTATGGATCCAGACAGCTGTCTAGCCAGAAACATTAGCTAGAATTGGGTTGGGTACCAAAGGGCTGTAATTCCAGTTACTGGGGGTAGAGTAGTAGGTAGGGGCGAAGCTGGAGGATCCCAACTTCAAGGTCAACTTGAGCTGCACAGTGGCACCCTGTCTTAAGAGAAAACCAAGTTTTCACAAAAAGGGAAACAAATATAAAGCTATGGGGAAATTAATTACAAAGTATAAGAAAAATGAAATAATCCGCTCAGAAGGTTGAAGAGTCTAGTATCAGGAATTCCAGAGAACTTGAATTAAGAAAGGGAAAGAAATTCCAATATAATTTAGATATTTCCCCAGAGCAGAGGTTATAAACTTTCAGAAGGAAAGTCCTCACCAAGTATCCGTCACGGTGAGTGAGAGAAGATGTGCCCAACCCAAGATGTATCATGGATCGTCTTTTAGAAACAGAGGCGGGAAGAGACTCAAAGCCTTCAGATATAAGATCTGAAGGACAGAAGAAGGTGTTGATGTAACCATGACTGCACTAGACGCTGAGTTCCAGACTCAGCCACAACCTCGAGCCCAAGTGTGAGGGTGATTTTATTTCCCCAGCGTGTAAACACTGCACGGCCTTTGCTTGCTGCCATGGGGAATCGCTAATGCGCATCACAGAACCAAGGTAAACTGAGGACGGGGAAGGTGTGCAACCTACAGGACTGTGGGCAGAGTTACCTTGGCACTGGGAGGTCAGAGGGAAGGTGAGGACGGGATGGGGACAACCAGGCATTGAGTTAAGTGTATGGGAACACAGAGGCAGTAGACCAAGAGGGTCCTGGGGGTCTGATGGAATTTTTCAACAGGTAAAATGCTTGCCCTTTAGCCTGTTGACCTGAGTTCAATCCCTGGGACCTACAGAGTGGAAGGCAAGAACAAACTCCCATAAGTTGTCCTCTAACCTACACACACACACACGTAATTTTTTAAAAAGAAAAGTTCTCTGGCCATCGTAATTCCTGTTTCCAATGCTTCATGAAGCCTAGCTACACTCTTGCCCCTTTAGCTTTATGACACCCCATCTTCCTGCAATAAATCCTTCCAGTTTCCCAGGGGATCTTAACCACTGGCAACCAAGATTCCTCCAGAAAACTTTGCTACTCAAGCACCTTGCACCACCAACCTCAACAATACCGGATTGTTTGTTTAAAATGTTGCCTTTGGCTGGGTGGTGGTGGTGCATGCCTTTAATCCCAGCACTTGGGAGGCAGAGGCAGGCGGATCAGCCTGTGTTTATGAAAGCTAGTTCCAGGACAGGCTCCAAAGCTACAGAGAAACCATGTCTTGAAAAACAAACAAACAAAAAGTTGCTTTGGCCTCCCTCAGACCCATCCAACCAGAATCTCTTTTCCCTTTTTCTTTCAGTGCTTGGGATGAAACTCAGAGCCTCGTACCAGGCGGGCAAGCGCTCTACTGAGCCACATCCCTGACCTCCAGAACCTGAATTTGTTTTTAGATTTATTTATCTTATTTTATGTGTATGAGTGTTTTGCCTGCATATATATCTGTGCACCACATGCATGCCTGGTATTCATGGAGGTCAAAAGAGGGCATCAGATCCCTTGGACCTGGAGTTATTGGCAACTACGTCACCTATATGGATGCTGGGAACCAAACTTGGGCCCTCTGAGTGTTAAGTGCTCTTAACCATGAAGCCAACTCTTTAGCCCCCAGAACCTGCATTTTAACAGGAACCAGAGTCCCAGGGCATTGACATGTCCGTTAAAGTCTGAGAAGCATTGTACTCCTTCCTACATCTGCTTTGTAAGGTAGCATGCAGGACATTCTAGAGACAGCATTTAAACACCCAAGTCTGCTAGGCATGGCGGTGCATGTCTGTAATCCCAGCTTTTGGGAGGTAGAAGCAGGGGGTTCTAAAGTTCAAGATTACCCCCTCTATCCTACCCTCACCCAACTCCTACTTAGCAAGTTTGATGCCATCCTGGACAGGAGACCCTGGACTTCGGGAGTCAAATGTCTGGTCCTGAGCCGCGCTGCTCATACAAGCACACAACTTAGAAGGCAGAAAGCTCACTGTATCAGCAGAGGCTTCGGCTCTCTTCCAGGAACCTGTCAGGTTAGTCGGGCCAGGTGCCACTGGAAACCATTAAGTAAAATCACCTCTCAGGTGTGGCAATTGGCTGTGAGAGAATGACCGACCGACTGTCAACATCCCGGCTGACACGGGCTGGGGGTGCCAGGCTAACGCTCTGTTCTTGGCAAGAGTGAGCCTTCTGCCCCTGTGTTCAGGAAGTTGGCAGGAGGAGAAAGCCTGAGTTAGCCGTTGCTAATCGCTTTTTCAGGCAGAAACCCGTGGCCTACAGGACTAGGGGAAAGAAGGGGACATAGCGGAGGCTGGGGGCCCCTGCGGGGGTGGGGTAGGAAATCGCATTCCCATTCTTGGCAGGAGCTGGCTGCCTCCCACCACTTTTCCTGGTTGAGGTCCTCTGGCAGTCAGCCACAGTCTTTGTGCTGTGACTGTGGTTCCACCCCCTTTCCAACATGAGCACATCTGAATGGAAGCTGGGGCTGTAAGGATGGCAAAGGCAATGGACTTATGGGTACCTGATGTCCCGACTCTGCCCTCTGGATGCTCTGACTACAAGATGAGAGAAGAAGAGAAAGGGGAAGGAGAAAAAGGCTCTCAGCCCTCCAAAGTTCACATGTGAGAGTCCTTTAAGGTATTATCACTGGAAGCTTACATTGTTCAGCAGTAGCAAACCCTTCACTGAATGTCTGTTTTCATGAAGGCTTGCGGTCAACTCTGGAGCCACCAATGCAACTTCTTGGGGGGGGGTGACTGTAATTAGTCCCCATTTTACAGGGAAAGCTGAAGCGTAAAGAGAGGTGATGAGGTCATGTGGTAGTTAGCTTTCCGACGCTTTAACAAAATACTCGAAAGCCGGGCGGTGGTGGCGCACGCCTTTAATCCCAGCACTTGGGAGGCAGAGGCAGGCGGATCTCTGTGAGTTCGAGACCAGCCTGGTCTACAGAGCTAGTTCCAGGACAGGCTCCAAAACCCTGTCTCGAAAAACCAAAAAAAAAAAAAAATACTCGAGATGATTGACTGAGAGAAAGAAAGATTAAATTGAGCTCATGGTTTCTGAGGTTTCAACCCACCACAGCTTAGTCTTGTCACATTGAACACGACACTGTGAGGTGCAGATGTTGCAAGGTTGCTCATTTTATGGAGGCCTGGAAGCAAAGTGAGGGCAAGGGGTCAGGGTCCCACTGCCCCCTTCAATGACCAAACCTCTTGGCACAAGACTCTACCTCTTAACTATGGCAACAATGGAGTGAGACCTAAGCTTTCAACACACAGCCTTTGGGGGACTGTTTTAACGCAAAGCACAACCCCGGTAGGACTGGGATTCAAATCCAGGTAATATAGCCCCAGAGTGCCTGCATTTTAACCAAGGCACTCAACATGACACAGAAGTTGCACGGTGGGCAAGATGCCAAGAGCAGCTAGCTCCTGCTGGTGAATCCCACTCCAGTCTTAGTTAGCAGCCTGTTGCAGCTAAGTATTTCAGAGGCGATACGGAACGCGGGCAAGAAGTGTCATCAGACCTGGTAGCACAGGCCTGTAAGACCAGCTGCTTGGGAAGTCGAGGCAGGAGAGTCACACATCCAGGGCCTGCCTGGGCAGTTTAGTGAGACAACAGTCTAAAATAAAAAGTGGAAGTGGGGCTGGCATATGCTGCAATGGTAGAATGACTACTTAGATTTGACCCCCAATACCTTGAAAAAAAAAAAAGAACAAAAAGCAAAGGTGATGGGGACAAAGATTTGGATCCACTCATGGCGTGCCACTTAGAAAGGAGGGGCGCTGGGGCTGAGTGGCAGGTCCTGCTCCTCACTGAGTCTCTGTGTCCTGAGAAGCAAAGAAGCCCAGATGATCCAGGGACTTTGTGCCATTGTTCTGCGGCTGAGGATGCATCTCGAGCCTTGCACGAGCTAAGCCACAGAACCATACCAGCCCCCATCCTTGCTTTCTTCTCTTTTCTACTTTGTCTCATTTTCCCTGCAGTAATGGGGCCTGAACCCAGTATCTTGCTGGGAAGACTCTCTACCACTGAGCTACACCCCAGCCTTTTGTTTGTTTGTTTTTCCAGACAGGGTTTCCCTGTGTAGCCCTGGCTGTCCTCGAATTCACTCTGTAAACCAGGCTGGCCTTGAACTCAGCAATCCACCTGCCTCTGCCTCCCGGGTGCTGGGATTAAAGGTGTGTGCCACTGCTGACTGCCCAGCTTTTATTTTGTCTTAATTAATGGATCTGAGTAAATAACTAAATAATAATTAAATAACAACACTCACCAAAGCCGTACCGTGTTTGCAAACAAGGTCCTACACCACGCACTGGAGGCCACAGAGATGCCTGGGAGCTGCTTTTGCCTTTGTAAGACTTACTGGCAAACTTTCTTTTCTGCTTTGTAAGTCCTTTTTAGTTGAATAGGGCATGCACTCTGCCCTTTCCTTCCCTCTGCTCTCCCTTCCTCCTTGCCTTTCCTTCTCTTTCATTTTCTTTGTAAGTTCTCCCTACTGAGCCCAGGATGACCTCAAACTCACAACAATCCTCCTGCCTCAGCCTCCCAAGTACTGGGATTTTCAAGCGTGTTCCGTCACACTCGCTTTTTTAAATGAAGGGAATAATGGGTGAACGTGAAGGTTTTACCGTTCAGTTACCACCAGCGTGTGACCCGCAGTTGACTCCTACTGGACTCCTGTCCCCATCCTTCATCTTGACATCACTGTGGCTCCAGGCTCCAGTCCCCTTTGTCTTTTTCAGCTCTACAGTCACTGGCACCCCCTCCCTCCATGTGTCCATTTCCCCTATCCGAGAAGCACAATATTCACTCAGAGATGAGCCCCCAAAGACATAGGGGCAACACCACCAGGGGAATGCAAGCTGGGTCCTTTGGAAGCTCTGCTCTTTTGCCTGAAGCCCCACCTGGCACATGAGCAAAGACAGCTACCATAGGCACAGTGACTCATTCCCCCATCTGCTGACTCGGAACTGAAGCCTTTGCCCCACTGTGTAATTACTGGAGAAGAGGAAGCGCTGGAAGATAAGTGACTCTTCTTGCTCATAGGAAGGGGCCAGAGCACACAACATTCTATTTCTATTGTTGCTGCTTTGTTTATTTATTTTAGCCAGGGTCTTACTACATAATCCAGGCTGGCTTGAAACTTGCAGTCCTCCTGCTTCAACCTCCTGCGTGCTGAGACTGCAAGCCTGTACTACCACGTCTGTGCAGCATGGCCTTCTATCTGATGCTCCTTTTACCTCTATGGGCTGCAGCGCTGGCATCCAGCAGGCACTGTGATGGGAACACAGCTCAGCGGGGCAAGCACTTGCCCCGCGAGTACGCAGCCCAGCTTTGCTGGTGGGTCAGCTGCCGGAACATCTGTGCTCTGCACAGCTGCAGGCAGGGTTGCTAGGCAAGGATACACATGTGAGTGTGGACGGTGGAGGAAATGACACAAGTGTTTCTTATTTAGCAGAACTGCGCCATGACTAGAAGAACCACAGCACAGACAATCTGTTCTCTAAAGAACTCTCTGTGCTATCAAACTCGCCTCTGTAGTCTGGCCCCAGAACTTCCTTTTTTTTTTTTTTCTTTTTTCTAAGTTTGATAGAGGAAGAGGCACCTATTCCTCTCTTCCCCCACCCCCACCTCCTTCCTTGCCTCCCTTTCTTCTTCTTACTGTTTTGGTTTTTGAGACAGGGTCTCATTGTGTAGCCTTGACTGGTCTGAACTCATTCTCTAGACCGGGCTGGTCTTGAACTCATAGAAATCCACTTGCCTCTGCCTCCCAACAGCTGGAATCACAAGTGTATGCCACACATCTGAGGACTTTCTTAAAATTCTGTCAAAGTGCAAAAGGGTTTTTGAAGTCATTTTAGTCTAAGTAACTCTGACCAAACTTTCTGAAGTATTTCCCTGTCTGTATTCTTCCTGTGCCCGAAATATCTCCTCCTAGTTAACTAATAATAATCAGCTCTTGAAGCAGAAGACACAATGGCTTCTGGGAGTTTCAAGGGACCCAGACACCATGGATCCCTTCAGAAATTGTTCCTCAAAATCTATTTGACTTTATTGCAGGTAATAGAATTTTTGGCTGAACAAAGACCACGCAGCTGATATCAAAGTTTTCCAGTCTTAACTGGGTGTACGAGAAAGGTCTGGTACATAAGAACTCAGAAGGAACAATTGTGCCCCTGCAAGGTGTGTGTTAGGCTGCAAAGATAGCTGAGTGGGTAAAATGCACGTGGAGAAACGAAAGAGAGCTCAGGGCTAGAGCAACTGCTCAGTGTTTAAGAGCACTGACTGCTCTTACAGAGGACCCAGTTCCCAGAACCTATACAGTGGCTCACAAATATTCCCAACTCCGATTCCAGGGGATCTAATGCCCTCTTCTTACCTCTGCAGGCACCAGGAACACACACAGAACACACACACATACGTCCATACATGTAAATCACTCATTAACACAAAATAAAATAGATTAACCAAGAAAATTTTGAGAGGGAAAGAATAAGAATAAACATGTGTCAGGCAGGCCCAGGGAAAGAAGCCACCATGCTGGCCTGTATGCCGTGGGGTTCTTTTCTGTCACCTGTAGTCAAAAGTGACCATGTCCCTTCACAGCACAGTAAGGGACCTATGCCTCTGCAGCACGCCCCTTAACACACTGACTACTTCCCATTCTTGCGATTCAAATCAACTAGATGGCTTACTAGGTTGACTCCCCAATTAATTGGGCTTGGGGTGGATCAGTCAATGAATTTTTCGGGAGATGCCAATCAGGCCTTGTGGAATCACAGGACTAGGGGTAAACGGAACCAGAGGCACCAGGCAAAGCATGCCCAGAAGGGTTATTGACGTGCCCAAAGGCATGCATTTCAAGTGGCAGACCCTGGCCTGGACCCCCAGGCTCCCTCCTCTCCTCCTACCCCTGGCTGACCTGTTTGGTGCCACACTCCAAGAAAAGCTTCCTCTCTGGTCATGAGCCGACTTCTTGTGGCATGTATGCCAAACCTGCCATTCTCGTGTCACCTGCGAAAAACACACCCTGGTTCTAGAATTTACTTTCCTGTCCTAACTTATACATTTAAAAAAAAATGAACAGATTTCTTTCCTACAGAAAGAGTGAGTGATGAACCACTACCGTGTTAGGTGTTATGGGTGGTACTCTTCTGAGCCAACATCCTTTTCCAGCCCGGGAGAGATGCTGGGACAAGGAGAACTGGGAAGAACCCAGGCCATCCCTCTTTCTTCCGCAGCCCCCTCCATGGGCACCTGGCCAGCGGGGCTAGATCTGATTACCAGTGGGGCTGAGACCCAGGGGACACGGTGGGGGGGAGATGGTGTGCACAGCAGCACCATGGGAGGCCCAGCAGGTGGCACTCTCCCCCCCCCACTGCTTCCTCTTAGGCCGGTCCTCCTCTGCTCCCAGCTTCCTCTTACTTGAGTCCCCATCACCTCTCTCCTTTCCAGAAACCTTCCGGTGCTTGCACTAAACATGCTTCTTAACCTCCACAAAGGACTGCGTGGCTCTTCCTCCCAGCACCACTTTGTCCACAGAAGTTATCAGCTTGGCTGCCCCCCCCCCCCACCACACACACACACAGAGAAGAAACAAAGGCTCTCTCAGCTCAGGCCTCAGCTGGCCTGGTTCTGGGCTGTGTTTGTACCCAGAACTGACTGTCTGTCTAGCTCATGTTCCCAGAGGCCTGAGGGCAGGACTGTGTCTTTACACGCTGGGTGACAGGTAGCCTGCTAGGTCAGCTCTCCATGAAAAACAAACAATAGTCATGCAAGACAAGGAAGCTGCCAGCCTCAGGGAGGCTCCCTGAGACTGAAAACTGCAGGCACCACCTACAGAGGCCATCTGGGGATACCCTGATGATGGGCTCTTGTGTGAAGGCAGGGGGCTGGGAAGCCCCTTGTGACTTCATTGTGAATCCTAAAAACTATCTATGGTGTTTCTTCTTCCCCCCAAATGAGTGGTTCTTCAAGGAGAGCCGCGGGCCCCACCAGGAAGCAAAATCAGAAGCACTCCACTCAGAACGGGGTACAAGGGTAAACAAAAGCACTCCAGAAGGAGACAGAGGTTTTAAAGATTATTCAGGCCTTGGGAAGAATTCCCATTATTTTCTGCCCTTAAAGAATCTGTTCAGTTTTTAAAGCCCAGCTCAACTGCCTAGCCGTCCTTAGGGTCCAGAGACTAAACTCACCTTCTCTCTTAGGTCTTGGTTCATTCTACCACATGGTGAATTCTAGGCCAGCTTGGGCTAATATGAGACCCCACTGAGAAAGAGAAAGAGAGGAAGTGAACCCATTTGATGGGGTTAAAGTTCTTTGGAAGCTTAAGCACTAGTTAGAGTATATTTGAGACTGGAAAATTGGGCCGGGCAGTGGTGGCACATGTCTTAGATTAATCCCAGCACTAGGGCTGTAGAGGCAGGCAGATTTCTGTGGGTTCAAAGCCAGACTGGTCCACAGAGCTAGTTTCAGGACAGTTAAACAGGAAACTCGGTCTTGAAAAGTCATTTAAAAAAAAAGACTGCAAAATTGGGACCACATTGTTATTCCTACAGCACTAAAAGGCCTCAGGGCAGGCTTGGGCTTCAGATGCTAGCCAGGAGGAAAGGAGACAAGAGGCAACAATGACAGCCTGGCCTTCAGGGTTGACTGT
The DNA here is from genome assembly GCA_025134845.1 of Neodon shergylaensis. Classification (NCBI taxonomy): domain Eukaryota; kingdom Metazoa; phylum Chordata; class Mammalia; order Rodentia; family Cricetidae; genus Neodon; species Neodon shergylaensis. The sequence goes on along the minus strand of JABTXL010012322.1, from coordinate 3,636,174 downwards.
GCCAGCTGCATAAGAAGCCAGGCCTCGCACTTCTAATCCACCAATCCCTGTGGCTTATGCCTCCTGGTTTCTTGCGTCCTGTAGATGAACAATGGACCTTGTAAATGAGCAAAGGCCTGTGGATATCTGGGGGCTTGGCCTGGGGAGGACATAAGTCTGGATCCTTTGGTAGTGAGCAGTTCAAAGACTGGGCCACTGAGGGGATCCGACACCCGAGTTCAATTTCAGGATGAAAAAAAAACAACAGACCTCCATACTCACACTGTGGCACACACACCAACAGTAAATTTGAATGTAATAAAATGAATGATAGTGATATAATATTGTTTTAAGTTCATTTTTATTTATTTAAACAACTCAGGTTGTTAGACTTGGTAGTGAGTACCTTTCACCCTCGGAGCCCCTCACTGGCCCTTGTTTTTTTTTTTTTTTTTGGTTTTCTTTTGCTTCTTTTTTGTTTTTAAGATTTATGGTGTGATTGTTAGCTATGTATGTAAATATTTCAGATATTTTATTTATGAATGTTTGCCTACATGCATACGTGTACATGTGTGTGCAAGGGTCCCTGGAGCCAGAGGAGGGTGGCAGAGTCTCTGGGTCGAGAGTTATAGGCAGTTCCAAGTCACCTGATTTGGGCCCTGGGAACAAAACTCGGGTCTTCTGGGAAAGCAGTAAGTCTTCTTAACAATTGAGCCATCATTTCAGTCCCTGTTCCTGTCTTTCTAAAGAGGTATTATAGGAGCTGGCTTTGGTGGTGCAAGCCTTTAATCCAAGCACTCAGAAGGCAGAGGTGGAGTAGGTATGTATCTGAGGCCAGTCTGGTCTTCAGAGTGAGTTCTAGGACAACTAGGGCTACACAGAGAAACCGTGCCCTTCTCTCCGCAAAAAATCAAAGCATTACAGGACTGAAGAGACGGCTCGGGAGTTAAGCGTACTTGGTGCTCTTACAGAGGACCTAGATTTGGTTCTCAGCACCCACATGACAACTCACAACCAGGAAACCCAATGCCTTCCTCTGGCTTGTGTAGGCACCAGGCATGCAGATGCAGGTAAAACACCCATACACATAAAATGAAAATAAACAACATTTAAAAAGTATTACAAGTCATGTACAATCACCAGGAACCTTCTCTGGTGCCTCCAAAGAGCAGAGAGGCCAAGATGTCAAAACAGGGATGTCATGAGCTCGGGGTAGACTGAGCCACCAACTCATAAGTTAGGCACGCAATCCTGGGAGGGGCGAGGAATCTGGTGCCATGCTCCTCTCTTGTTCCTTGAAGATTTGCCCACAGTGGGACACCCTTCTGCACTGCCACTGAAGTGGACTAACTGTAGAGCAGACTGCCGAGGTAGGCCATTGAGGGGTGAGAAGGCGTCAGGTGATTACCTGGCTACCTGGGGCACTTGCAAAACCCCAAGCCCCAGTTTGGTGGAAAAACTGTTCTTGTCCCAAGTCCCCTAACCTCAGCAATGAGGGTGTAATGAGGCCTCCCTTGAACAAGGAAGATAACAGAAGGCAAACACCACTAGAAAGTGACAGCTTCAGTCTGCATCTTACATGTCCTGCAGACACCTGTCTACCAAAGGTTTGGTCATTAGCCCAGGGCACAATTGAGACATAGTGGAGTCTTAAGGAGGGCATTAGGTCATAGGGGCATACTCTGGAAGGGGATTTTGGGACCCCACCCTCTTCCCTTCTCTCTTTGCTTCCTAGCTGCCATGAGGTGGACAGCCTTCTCCATCACATGCTCCTACCATGTTCTGAGTTACCACAAGCCCAAAGCAACAGGGCCACGCTGTCTTTGAAACCAAGAGACTGGAGAGGTAGCTCAGCAGCTGGAGCCACCAACTCCTCTCGCAGAGGACTTGAGTTCAGTTCCCAGCACCCACTTTGGATGGCTCACAGTGGCATGCAACTCTAGCTCCAGGGGACCAATGTTCTCTTCTGGCCTCTGCCAGCACCTGCACTCAAAGGCAGACACATACACATAATTTAAAAAACAAAATAAAAATTAGTAAAAAAAAAAAAGGGTCCAAAATAATCTTTTCTTTCTTTTGAAGGATTTATAAGTTTTACTATGTGATAGGTGTTTTATCTGCATGTATATATGTGCACTGCATGCATACATGGTGCGTGCAAAGGCCAGGAATGGGTATTGGATGTTGGATGCCCTGAGTTATAGAGAACTAATTGTAAGCCACACTGTGGGTGCTGGAACTGAACCTGGGTCCTCTGTACGAACAGAAAGTGCCCTCAATGGCTGAGCCATATGGCACCCAACATTGGGGGACAAAACTTCCATCTATAGACATCTCTTCGGGCCCAACTCTTTCTTTCTTATACATTGATTATTTTAGCAATTTGTCACAATGACAGAAAGCTGATTAACCTAATTCCATAATAAAAAACTCAAAACATAATTCCCTAATAGCTTGTACATAATGTCCCTGCCAGTCTTGCTAGGTCTCTGTCCTTGTCGCTGAGGCCATCTGTGTGCTGAGAGCATCCTTCTGATACCTGCTCCTCTGTCTGGACCACCGCTACAGCTGCGGCTCCCTGCACATTGTCATCCCAAAGCCAGGGAAGCAAAGAGCCCTGGCCAGAGCACAACTTGTTCTTTCTACTTCCTCAGCTTATAATTAGGGGGCCAAAAGCTCATGGGATCCTGGAGATAAAATGCCCACTGGACTCAACTCTGTTCCTCATGGTTCCCTGAACACTCATGGACAATTGTGCCCTGACGGGGTCACCCAGCCTAGAGCCCAGCAGGGTTCACCGGACGCCCGTGTACGCAGCTCCCTGCTCCGTCCACATCAGCATGTTTCCTGTTCTCTTTGCTCACCTCTCAGGATGTTCTGATTTCCTCAGCTTAGCCTTCCTCATTTAGTCACAGAGGTTGGGCAACTAGCATGGGGCAGTAGGGTCATGACCCTGCTTCCTAGGAAATGGTTCTCCTGCAGGGTCATAGTGTAGTCACTGGTCTTCCAAGCACCTTGGGAGCCACCAAGGCCCTGGCATTCTAGTTCACATCCATACCCAGCTCTCATGTGGAGCCTGTGCTGGGCTCTGGCCAGGAGTGCAGGCTCTGAGGTCACCATCCTAAAAGGAACTACCTATGGGCCCAGCTAGCCTGTGACCTTGACCTTGACCTCGATGCTCTCTGCATGGGAATTCAGCCTGCCTCTTTATCTCACTGAGATCTGAGGATAGATCTAATGATTTGTTTGAGTGCCTGGCTTGGCAAGTGTGGGCAAAAAAAACTGTCATCCTGGGCCTATCAATCCCCTGAGGATCCAGGGCAGAAAGCCTTCCTGGGATGCTTTTCATGCCTCCAGCGGGACCTTAGAGCAGCTGCACTGGGCCTGGGCCTGGAAACAGTCTGTAAAGTCACACAGGCGGGGCTGGACTTCACTGACTGACCTCTGTAGTCAGAAGCTGGCTGTGGGACAAACGTCGTGGTTCACCTCCCTAAGGAAGGACCGCTTTACTTTTCTTCCTTTGGTTCCGGTGATGACAGAGACTACCTCAGGCACCATGTTCAGTCCTTTCCAGAAGAATCTCATTCTCCCACTCTGGCAAGGATCGTGTGTGTGACCGGATGTGACTTGTGTGATTTGGAGACCTCTGTGGTTGTGGCCTGCGGGCCACTTCCACTCTCTCCCAAGGTGAACCACATTTTTATCCTTCTGGTCCCAAGTGGGGATCTGGGACTTTGTGAAGGAAGCTGAGGACCTGAATCCTCAGGAGAGCTCCCGTATCCTAAGCCTGCCTCCCTGACTAGCCCCACTCCCACAAAAACTGTCAGCAGCGGGAAGTGCAGGGGTAGAAGGCTCACCCAGCACACTCAAGATTCTGGATTTCACCTCCACACTGAAGAGAAGAAAATCAGAAGGGGGGACGATGCTAATTGGGCTCTACTTGGTCCTCTCCCCACAGTCTCCTCTTCCCCAGACTGTGAACAAGGACAGGGTGGGACAGAAACCCCAACAACAGGGAGGAGAGGAATGTCACCTTGCAAAGGACCTCCAGGTTCTCGACTCAAAAAAACAAAAACAAAAAGCAAAAGCAAAAACCTCAGAACCTCTAGAGTAGTGGTTCTCAACCTGTGGGCCATAACCCCCCCAAGGTCATAAATCTGATTTCCTGCATACCAGATTTTAAACTATGATTCATAACAGTAGCAAAGGCAGGTATGAAGTAGCAGAGAAAATCATTTTAAGGTTGGGGGTCACCACAGCACATGGAGCTGTATTAAAGGGTCGCAGCATCAAGGAGGTTGAGAGCCCCTGCTCTAGGGTCGTGTTTGCGTAGCATTTTCAAATGTTCTTCCTTACAATATCTACACTGAAGTCGCTCAGTAGCACAGGAGGCACCCTGGGAAGGATGTGCGTTTGTCCTCAGTCTCTGGGACATCCACATTCCCTGTCAGCTTTACCACAAGTAAGTCATTCAGTCACCAGCCACACCACAAGCGTCAGAACCGGCGCGTACACACGGCAGCTGTGGGTTCTATGGCTGCTCATTTGTTTCAGCTTTTCTCAGTGATGGCATCAAACCCAAGGCTTTGAAATGCCAGGCTCCTGCCTGGCGTCTGAGCTGTCTCCCTAGCACTTTGTGGGGATTCGGTTTTGGCTTCTGAGAGAGGATCTCTCCACGCAGCCCAGGCTGGCCTCAAACTTGTGACAGTCCTCCTGTCACATCCTCCCCAGTGCTCAGGTGTGTGCTGCCACAGCGGGCTGAGGATTTTAAAATGAGAGAATAGAACTAATGGGAACTAATTTCCTAAACTATAAAGAACAGGTACCATTTTCAGATGATGATGGTGGTGGTGGTGACGTGAATACACCTTTCCTGTAGTCTGAATGCGAAGCCATACTTTCCAAGAGGGCAGGAAGACTCTGATTTCCTAGGTTAAATATCAAGCTTCTCAAAGGGCCTCTCTGTCTAGGGCACTCCATTCTGTCAACAGGCCTGTCTGGTCCTGCAGGAATTCCTGGCTGGATGTTGCTAGGGGTCAATCCTGACCTTACTGGAGCTGGGGAGTTGGAGTATTGAGAAGGAAGTGTGCTGTTCTAGAACCCCAAAGAGGTTTGGGCTATGGGATGTTAGATCGAGAAGACATTTGATGCCAAGTCTGTCCATTTCACAGAAGAAGAAACCGAGGTTCTGAGTCACATAAAACTTTAGTCAGCAGTGTGGGCTGTTAAACAGCACTGTGCCCCAGGGGCTCTCTGATCAGAATAGCAAAGTCTGGGGCATCTGAGACATTGTGTTGTTAAATTGGGAGCTCACTGTCTCTCACACCAGACTTTTTGTCTCACTCTGCAGAGAAAAAAAAAAAAAACGGCTCTTAGCCTTCAGGGGAGCAAAAGGCAAACACACTTGGTCCCCAGGAAGCCTTGAGAGAAAAGCAGCTCCGCATACCTCCTCCATCGCTTGCCTTTAGCCCATTGCAGGGACCCAAGAGGCCTTAAAAGGCAGAGCTGCCAAATCCTTAAATAGCTCCATGAGAGCCTCCAGCAGGTGCGAAACTCTGGGTGTGCTTCCAGGCAGAGGCCCTGTGCCTGCACCAACGATCCCCCCAAAGGCCATGCTCTCAGACAAGACAGCAAACTAGATCCTAGCCCTCTCAAAGGCCAGGAGCCTTGTGTGAGATTGGGTAGGCATTTGTAACCCTAAACCAACGGTCCAAGAGGGAGGTGGCTTGTCTAGGGACCGTGGATTGAACTCAGAGAACATTTGTTAGGTGCTCAGTTTGTGCTCAGCCTATACCTGGGAGGGATCAGAATGTGTTTAACACTTGACTCCTAAAGTTCACACTAGTCACAGAGGAGAAAGGCAGGAGCTGTGTTAAAGGCCAGGGAAAACGTGTTCCAGAGGGAATATGAAAAACTCAGGCTGGCTCCAAAGGGTTCTGAAGGGCCCAGAGCTTAGTGGTTGGGGGTGGGGTGGGAAGGGAGTGTTTTCTGGTGGCCAGGAGCTTACTGGGCTGTACCCTTTCTCTGTGCCTAGTCCAAGAGGGGAATGTCTTTGTTTTCCTTCCTGCTTCCTTTCTTCCCTCCTCTCTTTCCCTCCCTCCCTCCCTCCCTTGCTCCCTCCCTCCCTCCCTTCCTCCCTCCTTCCCTCTGTCTCCCTTTCTTTCTTTAAACTGGTCTCTCTACGTAGCCCTGGCTTGTCTAGAACTAGTTCTCTAGACCAGGCCTTGACTCATAGAAATCCACCTGTCTCTGCCTCCTCAGTACTGGGATTAAAAGTGTGCGCCAGTGCCCAACTAGGAGGGAATGTTAAAGACTGCTCTGCCCTACACGGTTGAGTGTACTGCACTAAGTCCTCCTGTCCCTGGGAAATGTAGCAACAGTGTGTCTACCCAGGTAGTCTCCTGAGAGACGGCCTCACACGTTTCTGGAAACTGTGGCTGAGTTCAGAAAGACTCCTTGGGCAAAATCACACAGTCGTTAAGGAAAGCCAGGAATCCCGAGTCTGGCATTAGCAGTGCCATTTCAGGGTCTGGATTCAGTCCGGACTTTAGATCCTATCCAGACTCCCTTAATGACCATGTGACTTTGTCATTAACCTAAACTTCAGTACCCACAGCTGTGCAGGGAAGGTAACAACAAATCCTCAACTCACAGGCTCAGAGGAAGGGCTGAATGAAGGAGGGTTAACCCCCAGCTTGGCATTCTCTGTCATAACGGTGACGTCATTGCTTTGTGCTGCTCTTGGTTGCCAAGGCCTGCTGTGGTGTGCGGTTGGTTTTGTTGCCCGACCGTTGATCAGCTCAGCCAAGCCTGAATGAGTCCTTTCTTTTCTCAGGTGCCCCTGGACACCTCTCACGAGACCCAGGGGTGGGGGTGGACCCGGGCGTCCTTTCTGTAGCTGTCCTCAAAGCCTACCCGAACTGGGGAGATAGTCAGGAAGCTAGGATCACTCTGCCTTACTAAGCTGCCTTAGTTACATCAGTTTCCTCAGCAGTCGAGAGAAGTCAGGGGTGGTGGCCCGGTCGCCTTTAGCTACGCCTCAGCTCTGAGGTCAGCCGGGACTACAAGACTCCCTCTCAGATAAACAATAAGTAAATAAATTATAAATCCACAGTGAAGAACTTACGTGAGACCAGCGATTCCTACTGTGTTGGGAGAAGAGGACTCTCCCTTAGAGATGGAGGGGGGTCTCTGAATTTAGATGTACATCAAAATTGCCTACAGACAAATAAATAATGCTTTTCACACAATAGATGCTGTGTTCTTTCTCAAACGCTCAGGGATGCTGTTATACACTACATTTTAGACGCCTGCATAGTAGCTCTTTACCGGCATGCATTTTTCATGTGTGGACTCTTAGAATGCAATTATAATTACTTTCAGGAATGCAAGATTGAGTTTGAAATTTAAAGAGGCACTCCAGGGTTTGCACCTTCTGTATCACATGAAGGGCACATTCCACCTCTCTTGGACCAGGGTTCCTGATGCCAGCCTGCTAGATGAGCTCAGCTCCCCTGTCAGTCCCAATCCTCTTGACAAAGAACAGCCACCAGCTTAGGCTCCCTGTGGCCTAGGGACCCAATGGAAAGACGAAGGATAAGGTTGGAAGACCAGTGTTGCCTAGGCAGGGAAGGATGTTTTTATCAGGCAGTTCGAAAGATCAGGGCTCTATCCATGGAAAGGTCCTTTTAGAAACGTGACCGGTCACATCAGCCGTCATCGTTTCCATTGCCCGTGTTTATCTACAATGCGTAGGAAATGGGAGGAGCTGGAAAGTCCACCCAGTCCCCTTTGCAGCCTCTAGAAAAATGTGCTATTTTGTTTTGTTTAACTTTTCAAGGGGTCATAGATTCTTTCAAACCCCGGTAAAGGTTCTGGACCCTCATGCCAGTTCCTGGGACACAGCCATACTTACGAGACCATTGGTGCTTCTCACACCGTTCTGGGAGACATATCACCCTCAATCCGTGTGATCTCTGAGGATTTATGGACCCCGAGATAGAAAAGTTTGCATTTGAGGAAATACCTTGGCTTAATTTTCCATAGATAACTTTATGAGTTCCAAAAGTCGCATGGGGCCTAGGGCTCTGTCATCTCCCAGATGGCTATTGTTGGAGCTTCAGGTTTTGGCTGCATAGCTAAGGTGGAACCTTGCTAGGGCAAACTGAGCTTCAAGAGGCCAGCAGAGCCCAGAGACAAAACACAGAAAGAGAACCTATTGGAAAGTCAAGAATCTTTTCTGGCCATGCAGTTTTGTAACTGTGGTCTGCATGCTTTTGAGTCCTTGTAATGGAAGCTACTCCTGTCTCCCGGCAAGATCTCCAAACTCCCTGTCTTCTGCTTGCACCTGCTGGCTACACTCCTTTCGCCCCGGGTCCCCTGTGAAGGCATCTTTTCCTCGGCCGTCCCCCTGCTGAGCCTTATCACCAAAGCCTGAGGATAAAAGCCCGGAGATTGTTTACCAACTTGTACCCTCTAACAAGTGTCCCCAGGATGAGAAAGCCACAGGTCTGAAGGGAACAGAGGAAAACCAACCGGTCCATCCGGGACAGGCAACCTAGGCCAGTTGGCAATTTGTACCAGGCAAGAGAGGCAAATTCCCCAAATACCAGGATGTTGAGCAACAGTCAAAGAATGAAATTCACTGCTATTCTAGCCCTTCCTCTCCCCCGCCCTGTACTCCATGTCCCATCCTTTTCCTCTGCAGCAGCTACTGTGCAGATGACTCACTGTGCCCTGTGCCTTCGAGTCGGCCGAGGCTGGCTGAGATGCCCGTAGAGTCGTGTTAGGACGTGAAGGTTTCTACTGCTCTTCACTCTGCTCGAGTATTTCATCCTGCCAACTTGATGTCTTTCTTCATTTGGCAGTGCTGGAGACTGACCCAGATGGTTTGCAAGCTGGGGAAGCACTCTATGGCTGAATCATACTCCCAGCAACCCACTTTCTCCATTTCAGTCCATTGATTTTGTCTTGCTATCGTGTCTACTACAGTTCTAGGTTCTAGGGCCTCGCACAGGCAAACACTCTACTTCTGAAGTAACCCAGCCTCTCAGTTTGTATAATTAATATATCTAACCAATTGTTATGGTGCTCTAATTAGGTTAGGGTAAGAGGAGATGGGAAAAATTAAAATGTACTAGTTCCTAGTAGATAGGAAAATCTACAAATGAGATTCTGATTTTGTTTTTAAGGAGATTGCTGTCCACCAAAGACAAAGGCCATACAAAACCATGGCACATGGTAGAAATTACATATGTCTATGCTTGCCCTAGCTTAGTAACTGCACCGTGCAGCAGGTAACACTCTAGCTGGAAGTTAGACAGCTGGAGATGAAGCAAGGAAAAGACCTTCCAGGTGGAAAGAGGCCTGAAAAAGAGTCTCAGAAGCAAAGGAAGTGGATCACATTCAGAAGAGCAAATAATTTTAGTTGGTAAGAACCCGAGAGCCATGCGGTGGTCTTGTACATCATTAATTCCGGCACTTGGGAGGCAGAGGTGGGTGGAACTCTGAGTTCAAGGCCAGCCTGGTCTACAGAGCAAATTATAGGACAGCTAGGGTTACACAGAGAAACCCTGCCTGGAAAAAAAAAAAAAATAAAGAACCCAAGAGAATGTGGTGTTGTAATGGCTCAGTGGGTAAGAGCGCTAAGCTGCTCTTCCAGAGGACTCAGGTTGGATTCCTAGCAGCCACAGGACAGTTTAAGCTCTCTGTAACTCAGAGGACCACATACTTTCTTCTGGCCTCTGCAGACACCAGGTATGTATATGTACACAGACATACATGCAAGCAAAGTATCCATCTACCTCCACACATGCACAGACCTATGCATATACAAGAACACGGAGAAAGCCGGGCGGTGGTGGCAACACAGAGTATGTTCCAGGACAAGCTCCAAAGCTACACAGAGGAGTCTCATTCCGAGGATTCATGGAGGCAGGATCACCATTTCAGTCTGCAGGAGAGGAGAATAAAGGTGGCCGGCTAAGGAATCTGAAGACCACTAGACCAATGAGACATCTGAAGAAAAAGGGAAAATCATCCAGAAAAATGTGTTGAGAGTAAACTGGCCTATTGATATGTCACATTTCAAGCAGGATAAAATTTCATAAATCTTCCCACCCCCCCAAAAAAAGCTACACAGAGAAATTCTGTCTCAGAAAAACAAACAACAACAACAAAAAGAGTAATCTCAATCATTACAATGCTTGCTGTATAAGCATCAAGACCTGAATTTCATTTCCAACACCAACATACAAAGTCGGATGCAGCCATTGGGAAGACGCAGCCAGGGAGTGGAGAGCCTGTCTATCCTATCAATCTAGCCAAATTGGAGAGCTCCAGGTTCAGTGAGAGACCCTGTCTCAAAAACCCAAGTGGACTGGATAGATTGCTCAATGGTTGAACAACAAGCATTGAACAAGCGTTCGCTGCTTATTCTTCCAGAATCTTAGTTGAGCTCTCAGCTCCCATGTCAGGAGGCCCACAGCTACCTCCAGGGCAAGGAACTAATGCATCTGGCCTCCATTGGCACTATATTCATGTGGACATATTCATTCTCAGACATATGTATAATATTTTTACTTTGTTATCTGAGACAGGATCTGTCTATGTAGTCCTGGCACTCCTGGAACTTACTATGGCAACCAGGCTGGCTTTGAACTCACAGAGACTCACCTGCCTCTGCCTCCTGAGTGCTGGAATTGTAGGTGTGCACCACCCTGTCCAGTTAACATACACATAATTAAAAATAATGAAAATAGGACTGGAGAGATGGCTCAGCTGTTAAGAACACTAGATGTCCTTGCAAAGGCCTTGAGTTCGGTTTCCAGCACCTATGTGATTGTTCACATCTATCTGTAATTCCAGTTCCGTCACCCATGTGGCCTCCATGGGTTCTATATGCATGTGGTGCACAGGCACTCATACACATAAAATAAAAACAAATAAAATCTTTAAAAAATGATACAAATAAATTATCAAAAACAAACCAACCAACCAAGGTGGAGGGAGACTGAGGAGGACATCCAGTATTGATCAGACATACAATGTTGATCTATGACCTCCATATGTACATACATGTATAGGTGCATGTAACCACATACATTCAAACAAACACACACACACACAAAACAGAGAGAGAGTGTTAGAGCCTGCGTGGCCCCAACACAGAAAACTATCTTCCCTAACTGGACTGGTACGGAGCCACAAGGAATAATCAGACACAGCTTACACGGTCATCACGGAAGGGCATCTCAGAGTCCTTTCTCCTGACGATCTCCCCGCGTTTGTTATTCAAACAGCTTTTATACCAACACATAAACTGAGCGGGAAAATACATTAGACTGTTTCCTAGGTAACCAGGTGAATGGCGTTTTGTCACATCCGCATCTACCTGTCTGCTGTGTATGCTAGTTGTGACATAGGCTAGAATCAGCATCTCTATAAGGCATCCTCCAAATTACAAAGAAAGGAACAACAAACATCCTGACCTTTTGTTAGGCAGAGACAGCTTGTCTGCAGAGCTAAGGTGACCACCTCGGATGGGGCCTATGACTTTGGCGCCTGGCTGCCAAATATGGGCCTACAAGAGAGAGAGGGAGAGAGAGAGAGGAGAGGAGGGGATCTGGGACTTTTAGGAAATCACTTAAGAGGCCACAGTGAGTATGTGTTTGCCTGAGATAGGATGTTTCTATGTAGTCCAGGCCGGCCTTGAACTCGCTATCCTCCTCTCTGTGTACTGGAATTGCAGGCACGTAGCATGCCTGGTTTTATTACAGACTTCAGAGCAGAGGAAGTACATGATTACATGCTGTTCATAACGGCTGGATCTTAGAAAGACTAATTGGATCATTCTGTGCAGGTGAGATTGGAGAAAAAAGGAAGAGCAACACGGCTGGTAGAAGTGACAGCAGAAGAGGTGACTGCTGCAGGAAGCACTTCCAGCAGGCTACCTCTAGCCAAATAAACTAAAAGGGGCCTTGATCTATGTTCCCAGGGGTCCCCATGACGGATTCTCTCCCAGAGGACAGGACAGTACGGCTGTGAGGAAAAGACATTGAGATCTGACAAACCAATGCTTAATTAAAGGACAGACAACACCGTCATGAACTCACTGCTCAGGACCCACCTATCGTGATGCAACAGAGCCATCATATTCTGAGCTTTTGGGAAGGGTTAAATGATCTAAAATCTGCTAAAATAGTAGACGGAGGCTAGGGATGGGTAAGTCACTGAGAAACAGCTGGCAAGGTAATCATGACGTCATGGTTCATGTAGTAGATGTGTATACGTAGAACTGGCGTTAAGGGCTAATATGATGCAGTGACAGCATGTTTGCCTGGCATGCACGAGGCCCTGGGTTCCAGCTCCAATGCTGAAAACTTCCTCCACGACAACTGTCCTCCTTTATTAGGCTTCTGACGGAGGGCAGAAAACCCTTCTCGGTTACTCAATTTCCTGTGCCAACGGGCAATCGATTAGGCATGAAAGAGATGAACGGCAGGGTAGGTGAGTAGTGAAGATTCTCATGAAGCAGGAGTATCTCTCTGTCCCCAAGAAGAGGGCCTGACATTTTCTTGCTCCATGTGCTCCTTCTACTCGTCAGTGTGGCCACTCTACGCTGGCAGATGTTATGAGAAATACCAAGGGATGGATGAGTCTGTCCTAAAAACAGGACACGAAGTCCAGCTCCAGAAAACATTTGGTGCTCGCTGTTCCTCCCTGTAGGTGTTAATCCAAAGTCACCAAGGCCTGTCCCTAACTGGACAATGTCTGCCAGGCAGCTATATTTGCACAAAACCTTCTTGATATCTAGCCGGCTGCCTTCAGGGTAACCTTGGTTTAGCTCAATGGTTCTCAACCCTCCTGATGTGGCAAACCCTTTAATACCTCAAGTGTGGTTATCTCTAACCATAAAATTATTTACGTTGCTACTTCATAGCTGTAATTTTGCTACTGTTATGAATTGTAATGTAAATGACTGTTTTTCTTTTTTTCTTTTTTTTTTGGTTTTTCGAGACAGGGTTTCTCTGTGGCTTTTGGAGCCTGTCCTGGAACTAGCTCTGTAAACCAGGCTGGTCTCGAACTCACAGAGATACGCCTGCCTCTGCCTCCCGAGTGCTGGGATTAAAGGCGTGCGCCACCATCGCCCGGCTAATGACTGTTTTTCTATGATCTAAAGCCACCCCTGTAAAAGGATTGTTCAATCCCAAGGGGGTCATGACCCATAGATAACCACACCAGGACCAGTGCTGGAGACTGAGCCTTGGCAAACCCAGAAACCTCAGACAGCCCCATTTCCCTGCTGCAGGGCCTTTTAGTCAAGGCATTCAAGGTTTCTGTGTAGTCCTGGTTATCCTGGAACAGGCTCTGTAGACCAGGCTGGTCTCGAACTCACAGAGATCGGCCAATCTCTGAGTGCTAGCTGGCATTAAGGCATGAGCCACTACCACCCATCTCTTTTTGTTTTCTACTAACATTTTATCATGTTGGATCTGTTAGTTATATAACACATTATGTATTATAAAAACATTTTATCTATAAATATAAATATTGATCTTAATAATCCTATAAACAAAGACTCCAAATCCAACATTACTCTTCTGGGAATATGTTTTTATCTTAATTATTTTATAATGCACATGTTTACAAGGTTGTTTAAGTTTTAAAAGGAGACAGCTTGCTAATAGCAAGCTCAGAAGCAACTGGCGGTGGAGTCCCTCCTTCATAATTATATTTGGACCCTGTCTCCATTTTTCTGAATAATATCATGACTACAGAACTGTTACAATCTGAATTTTATCTCTGGGTCCAGTGGAGATACAGCAAACCAATCTGTCCCATAGATTCTAACATTACATGTTACTGTTCCTCCTCAACAGCCACATGCAGCTGCTTGCCTGCCTGCCTTCTCTCCCTCTCTTTCTCTCTCTCTTTCTGTTTTCCTGTCTTCTTGTCTTTCTGCCTTTGGTTTTCTTCTTAGGAGGGACGAGGGTAGTGGTATAGGATATTAATCTATATCTCAGGTTCCACTGGAGCTTGCTATGTAGCCCAGGCTGGCTTTGAACTGGAAGCAATCCTCCTGCCGCAGAGCCCCAGGTGCTGCGATCACAGGTGTCCACCACAGTGCCCAGCTCTGATTTTGCTCTTGTAAATCTCCCAGCATTCCCCTTGTGTCCTACAATAAAGCAAGTGTTCACTTTTTGAGATTATAATGAATTCCACCTCTAATTTCTAAAGCAATAGATGACCAGGAGACTTAGGACCACAGGGCCATATGGGCTGTACAGTCAGGGAAGGCTTCAAGAGGAGGTGACGTCAACAGACTTGGGTAAGAGGATTCAGATTACAGAAGCTTAGAATAAGTTGCAAGTTCGAGACGGTAAAGAGGCATTCCAGGCATGGCACACATACATGCATGGTGGCACCCAAGTGTCAGAGCCTGGGCACTAAGAAGAGGGCCAGGAGGACAGGGTTGGAGGTAGACATAATTGTTGAGTAGCCCAACTGTGGGCCCAGAGATAGGAACCTTTGAGCTGCAGTGTCAGCCAGCAGGGTCACCACATCCCATCCGCCCTCCCGACAGGAGGCCTGCAGTGAGAGCATTAGTCAGAGCACACAGGGAGCTCGAGAGTCTTCCGATTATGACCGTGTCAGAGGCTGTGTGATCCCTCCACAGCCCTTCAGACCGCTAGGCTGGGCTGAGACACTGCTCTTCGTGGAAAGGGGACTACATCCTCAAACAGGCTTACTTTAACAAAGGTGATGGGGGCTGGAGATTTCCAACACGCCTGAGTGCTTAGGTCCCAGGACAGCCAACTAACAAGAGCAAAACACATTCAAGGGGAAAATGGGGTGTAGATGTTTTCCTCTTGGAAAAAAAAAATCATCTTTTTTTTTTTTTGTTGGGCAGGGAGATGCATGCTTGTAATTCTAGCATTCGAGAAGTTGAGGCAGGAAGATCAGTAGTTCAAGGCTAGCCTCAACTACATAGGGGTTTGAGGCCAGCCTTGGTTACATGAGATGCAGTCTCAAACATGTTTATTGGGCTGACAAGATGGCTCAGTGGGCAAAGCTCTTCTTGTGCAAGACTGACAACCTGAGGTTAATTCTGGGAATGTGTACAAAAGTAGAAAGAGCACAGTGTGCACAGCCTTTAACGCCAACATTAAAGAGGCTGAGCTGGGTGGCTCTCTGTGAGCTCAAGTGCCACACTAGTCTATATGGCGAGTCCCAGGCTAGTCAGGGCTACAGAAAGAGAGCCCTGTCTCAAAAAGAAAAAAAAAAAAAAGAGTAGACAAGAACCAATACCATAAAGTTGTCCTCTGACCTCTACATGTGTGTCATAGCATATAAACATGTGCTTGCATGTACTCATGCACACTATAATAATTTACATTTTGTATTTTTTTTTTTTGTAGCTGGGGATAGACCCAGGGCAAATGCTCTGTGACCGAGCCCAGCGCCATCCTTCCTCCTTTTTGTACATCAACCAAGAATGTCTATGAGGAATCTCTGTCTCCTCTCTCACCCAGTGAGGACTGGTCCCTACCCCATCCCGCATGCTCACATCCCACACTTTATCCTCACAGCCATCCTATGGGGTAGGGCTGCTGCTATGCCCGCTCCCGATGCTATGATGCTACGTGGGAGAAAGCTGAGACTAAAGGTCGGGGTCTGGCTGAGTTCACACCAGAGGTAAGCAGGACACAAGGGGTGCGAAGGCCTGTCCTCTAGGGACCCAGCACCCTGAGATCTGAAGGGCTGATGGAAAGAGTATAGAAACACTAGCTTGGAGTCCCATCTTGGAGAACTCCAAGTTTTACTCAAGACTGATGACTGCAGGTTGGGCCCAAGACAGAAAGAACTTTCTCAACCCACTCCCAGTTTCCCAGAAGAATGCTCTGGGACGCCCACCTTTGGGACGCCCACCTTTGGGACGCCCACCTTTGGGACGCCCACCTTTGGGACACACACCTCTGGGACACACACCTCTGGGACACACACCTCTG
>JABTXL010012322.1:3594383-3615058 GCA_025134845.1 Neodon shergylaensis | reverse complement strand
TATATATATATATATATATATATATATATATATATATATATATATATATATAAAGGGTCAATATTAGAAGATATAAAAGCTTTTGGACTGGGTACTATGGTATGTGCCTGAAATTGTAACATCCAGGATACTGAGACAGGGGATGGCAAGTTTAGCCTGGGCTACATAGTAAGATCCTATCTCAGGAAAAGAAAGTGAGGAAGGAAGGAAAGTAGAGAGGGAGGGAGAGGAAAAGAAAATGACAATAAAGAAGAAAGAATTCTTGTAGCTTAGCAACAAGAAAATAAACTAGAACCCTACTACAACTTCTAGGGAAGGTGGCAGACTAGACGATGCCTCTGTGCGATCCGCGACAGGAGAAGTATCAGAGTAAGGAAAGTCAGACTCTGTTTCAAAGGCAGAAAGAGGAGAAGAGCTTCAGAAACTCCAAAAGGAGGGATAGGATGGCCAGCAGTCCAGCGAGAGCGAAAGGCAAAGCCGGGAGAGGAAGAAAGTCAAGTCAAACACAGCTCCACCTGAAGCTTCTGTCGGGGGCAGGAGACAAAGCAGTTTGCTTTTCCTGCGTGGCACAAGGATCTGAACCCTCAAAAGCCAACTGCTCTCTAAGATGCCCCCTAATGAAACTAGCAGACATAAGCAAATGCCAAAATACAAGGAATAGGGAAAAGACATCATCCCAAAGTGCTAACTCCTCAACTAACGACCTCAAAGACACTGAAATGAGTTAAATGTTAACTAAAGATAGGAGTGAAAACCATCAGTGACGCTCAAGAGGTTACAAACAAGCAGATAAATAGGAAATCGGTTAAGGACTTGGAGGGGAAAGCCAGCACACAGAACAAGTAAGCGGGTAGCAGAACAAACAAGAAAGTCAGCAACATGGAAGAGAAAGTCAACAAACCAATTTTAAAAAGGTGTAGATCATTCAGAGGACCAGGAAGGAAGAACACCAGATATGAAGAGCAAAGTTAAGGAAACACTACATTCAAACAGCAATAAAGAAACAAAACAGTCAGGCCTGGTGGCGCAAGGCAATAATCATAGCTACTTGGGAGGTTCAGGCAAGAGGGTCACAAGTTCAAGGTCAGCCTGGGCAATTAATACAAGTCCATCTCAAATTTAAAAGTGTGGTGAGGGCAGCGATGCAGCTTGAGCGATGCAGCTTGAAGATAAGGCACTTACCTTGCACGGTCAAGGCCTTGGATTCTAACCCCAGATCCATGAAAAAAGAATCAAACAAGAAAAAGAAAATCTGCCCAGGATCAAAACATCCAAGAACTCTAGGATACAATCAAGAAACTAAATTTAAGATACACAGGTAGGAGGAGCAGCTGAGATACAAACTGAAGGCCTAAAGAATCTATTTAAAGAAACCACAACAGACTATTTCCCAATGTAGAGAAAGAAACAGACGCCCAAACACGGGGAGTATTTTGAACTCTAAATAGATATGACCGCAGAAGCATCTCTTGATGACATGATACAGCTAAATACCAAACACACATAGCCTAGTTCAGCAGGCAAACTTATTGCCAGGTCTGACAATTCCTGGGACCCATGTAGTAAATAGAGAATCAATTCCTATGAATTGTCCTCTGACTGCTACACATGCACTGTGTACACAACACACACACACACACACACACACAGAGAGAGAGAGAGAGAGAGAGAGAGAGAGAGAGAGAGAGAGAACTAAGTAAATAAAATATAATTTAAAATTGCCTAAACATAAAGCCTGAGTACTGGTGCACTCAGGTACTGGTGGCTTTAACCAGTAATCCCAGAATTCAGGAGTTTGATGCTAGTCCAGTGAATTTTTCACCAGCCTAGGTTCTAGAGTGAGACTCTGCCTCAAAACAAAACAGAATACATAGCAGGGCAGTGGTGGCACACGCCTTTAATCCCAGCACTCAAGAGGCAGAGGCAGGAGGATTTCTGTGAGTTCCAGGCCAGGCTGGTCTACAGAGAGAATCAATTCCAGGACAGAGTTACACAGAGAAACCCTGTCTTGAACAATGAAAGGGTGAGGATAGGGTAGGGGGAGGAAGAATACATAACTTGGTCTGCATGTGACTTTTTTAAAAAAATAATCAACAAAGCAAAAATAATAACCAAATAAAAAACAAAACATTAAAATTACAAGACAAAGAAACAATATTAAAAACTATAAGAAAAAAGTGTCAGCTCATAGACAAAGGAAAGCACACTCCAGAAACACCAGATCTCTCTCTGATCAGCAGCCTTTAAAAGCCAAGCACGGAACAATGTGCTTCAAGCCCTGAAAGTAAGTGCCCATCAGGAGTGCTATATAGAGCAATATAGAGAAATGAGGGCATTGCAAGACAAGCCCAGACAAAGGCAACCCGTGACCACCATGACAGCACTCCAGATGATACCTTAAAGAAACCTACAGAGGATGAAGAAACAGCCCCAATTATGAGAGCCCAGGAAGGTAAGCACTCTGTGAGAGAACTGTATGATCAGAGAAGAGCTGGGGAGGGCTTCATCATGCCCAGCGTGGTACATCAGAAAACTCCTGATAGGATTAGGGCAAGAGTTAAGAACAAATAAGAATCCAGTCAGCCAGAAAAACCAACAACATCACAGGAATTAGCAAATGTCTCTCAATAAAGCTTTAACTGTAAATGCCTTCAACTCGCAGGAAAGAAGATATAAGCTGGCATCTTAAAAACAAGGCCCAAGAAACACACCTCACCAACAAAGACCCACAAACAACTGAGCATAAAGGATGGAAGTCAATTTTTTGTTTATTTGTTTGTTTTCCGAGATAGGGTTCCTCTGTGTAGCCCTAGCTGTCCTGGAACTCGCTCTTGTAGACCAGGCTGGCCTCTAACTCACCGAGATCTGCCTGCCTCTGCCTCTCAAGTGCTGGGGATTAAGGGCATGCGCCACCACTGCCTGGTCTGGAAGCCAATTTTTAATCAAGTAGGCTGAAGCTGAAAAAAAATTTAGAATAAAATAATCAAATATCTACTCAGATATTTGATAAAGTAGACTTCAAACCAAAATTAATCAGAAAAATTTAAAGGCCACTATATATTAATGAAGGGGACTATACCAAATGTTAATAATATGGATCAAATATTGGGGCTTCCAATTAAAAAAAACACTAATAAGCATAAAAAGCCAGACAGGTACTCAGACAGTAATAGTGGAAGGAATAGCGCTCTCATCCCTTCTTCAGATAAGGCATCCAAACTAGAAATCAACAACAACAAATTTCAGAGTTAAAAACACCATGGTGCTGGCAAGTTGTCTCAGCGGGTACAAAATGCTTCTGAGCAGCCTGACAACCACAGTTTGATCCATTCGGGATCCACGTGGTGGAAGGAGAGAGCGACTTCTACAAGTTGTCCTCTGACCTACACACACACACACACACCAGGAAGTAAATAAAATTAAAAAGTAGTTTCGTATATCACACCACAACAGGATAAAACTAGCAACCAATTATGAGAGAAACCCCAGAAACAGACAAATACTGAAAAACATCTTTTGAATGGTCTTTGAGTCATTAAAGAAATCAGTGAGGAAATAAATGATTCCTGGAATCGAATGAAAGTACAAGTGCACCTTAGCAGGAGACCCTAGACTGGCTAAGGTGGGTCTCAGGGGGAGGCTGCTGACCATAGCAGAGGTCAGGTCAGGGGCAGACACCAGCTGTCACTACCCTTGGCAGAGGCAAACGCATTGCTACTAGTTGGTGACCAGGCTGGGCTAGGCAGTAAGATCCTGTCTCAAATGAGCAAACCAACAAACAAACCAAAATCAGAGAGATCAAAAGTAAAAAGTTATATACTTCCAGACAATCCTCAAAGCATAAGACAGTGAGAATAATAAATATCAGGGCGGAAATGAATGAAGCGGAAGCTAAGAGGATGACGGAGTTCATCTAGTGAAGAAACAGACAAGCGAGCTCCCATCAGTCTCAC
This sequence comes from Neodon shergylaensis, assembly GCA_025134845.1. Lineage (NCBI taxonomy): Eukaryota > Metazoa > Chordata > Mammalia > Rodentia > Cricetidae > Neodon > Neodon shergylaensis. Next base: position 3,611,105 of record JABTXL010012322.1, on the reverse strand, counting down.
CGAGAGAGAAGGAAGGAGATGCTTTAAGAGAGTCTGGTGAAATTCATGTCATTAGGGAATATTTTGAAAACTTACATCTGAATATCAAATGGAATAAATTCCTAGGCACGTGTGACCTACTGAAGTTAGAACAAAGGGATGTACCACCTGAACAGTTCTATAGCAAAGCCATGACACTGAGAACCGCGACCAAATGCCTTTCACCCTGAGTTACACCAAACCTTTAAAGAAAGCCTAAAAACCAACGCTTCTCCAACTGTTCCATAAAACAGAAAGGGAAGGATAGCTGGGTGTGCTGACACCCGTCTGTAATCCCAACAGCCTTCAGGAGACCGAGACAGAAGGGCCGCTGCGGGTTTGAAGTCAGTCTTGGCTACACAGCGAGTCCCAGGCAAGCCTGGGCTACATAGCAAGATCCTGTCTCCAGCAAACAAGCGCCAGTGGGCTGGCTCGGGGGGGGGGGGGGCTCAGGGGGGGGACCCTTGCCCCCAAACCTGACAACCTGAGCTCAGCTGCAAGGGTAAGAGCTGGAAACCAAGTCCTGCATGCAGTTCTCTCACCCTCATGCGTGTGTCATACGTGCCGCACCCACGCGCACGCACATATACACTTACAAGTAAGTAAATAGATGTAGTTTTAGAAATTAAAAATTTTACAAAGGAATGGAAAGAGCACTACCAAATCTATCTATAAATCTATAAGCATTATCCTGGCACCTTAGCCGGATGAGGATTCAACAAGAGGAGATAATGAATTGTACACCAATTTCCTTGATGAACATAGACCCGGAAATGCTCAGCAAAACACTTGCAACACAGATTTAGAACACATTGAGAAGATCATACATCATGATGGAGCTGGCTTCATTCCAGGGATGCAAATGTAGCTGAACATACGCAAAGCAGTCAGTGTAAAACAGCACAGAAACAGGCTTAAGGTGAGAAAATCACAGTCATCTCCGCAGCTGCAGAAAACTCCTTTGAGGACCAGCAAGACAGTTCATCAGGTAAAAGGGCTTGCTCCACAGGCCGGGTGACCTGAGTTCAATCCCCAGAAGCCACGTAAAGGTAGAAGGAGAAAATCAACCCCACAAAGCGATTTTTCTGATCTTCACACGTGTGCTAAGGCACGCGCTCCCCCACCTCGCATTGTGTACTCACACACAATGATGAGGAAGGGAGGGAGGGAGGGGGGAGCTGCTTCTGATAAACTTCAGTATCTTTTCATGATAAAAGCCCTGAAGAAACTGTGAATAGAAGAAACATATCTCTACATAATAAACACTATATTATCACAGACCTATAGCCAATATTATACTAAAAGGGGAAAAACTAAAATAATCTCATTTAAAGTCAGGAATAATGTTGAGGTACTTACCCTCATCACTCCTATTAAATACAGGGCTTGAAGTCTTAGCAGGAGCAGTGTAACAGTGTGGTGGTTTAAATGAGAATGGCCTCCAGAAGCTTGGCCCCAAGTTGGTAGATTTATTTGGGAAGGATTAGGAGGTGCATTTTTGGAGGAGGTGTCAGTGGAGATAGGCTTTGAGCATTCAAGAGACTGGCACCATTCCTGGTCTCTCCTCTCTCTCTCTCTCTCTCTCTCTCTCTCTCTCTCTCTCTCTCCAACTTTTGAATCAAGATATAAGTGCTGAGCGGTTCCTGCTGCTATGTCTTTGCTCCACCACCATGCTCCCTAACCCTCTGAAACCACAAGTCCCAAATTAAATGAATTCTTTTATAAGTTGTCTTGGTCATGGTGTTTTATCACAGCAATAGAAAAGTAACTAAGACAAACAAGGAAAGAATGAAAAGGGATACATAAGAAAGAAATTTTAAAAAAGCATTATTTACAGGTAACAGGATGCTACACTTAAAAGGCCCTGAAGACTCCACCAGAAAATGCTTAGATTTGAGAAGCATTTTCAGCAAACTAGCAGGACACAAACCTAACATACAAAACCCAGGAGATTTTCTGTACACCAATAACAAACTTACTGAGAAAGAAATTGGGGACGGGTGAACCTAAAAGCTTTTTTAAAAATTTTTTCTAATAGTTTAAAAACTCTAGGTACAGGGCTGGAGAGATGGCTCAGAGGTTAAAGAGCACTGGCTGTTCTTCCAGAGGTCCTGAGTTCAATTCCCAGCAACCACATGGTGGCTCACAACCATCTGTGATGAGATCTGGCGCCCTCTTCAGGCCTGCAAGCACACATGGAAGGAATGCTGTATACATAATAAATAAATAATTAAAAAAAACCCTCTAGGTACAAACATAATGTGAAAGATCTCTATAATGAAAATTTAAGACACTGAGCTGAGCATGGTGGTGCACACCTGAAATTCCAGCATTCAGAAGACAAGGAAGGAAGATGGATACAGGTTTGGGGTCAGCCTGGTCTGTATATGCAGTTCCAAGTCAAGCAGGGATGCATAGCAAGACCCTATTTAAAGAAAAAAAATGTAAAAGACCCTAGAAGATGAAAAGACTTCCTATGCTTGTGGATTAGAATAATTAATATTGCAAAATCTATGTAGTTAAAGCACTCTTCATCAAAATTCCAATGCCATTCTTATCCTCAGAAATAGAAATAACAATTTTAAAATCCAAATGGAAGCACAAAAGTCTTCTCCCCACAAAGATAAGGCAATCCCTAGCAGAAATGCTGGAAGCGACACAATACTTGCTTTCAAATTGTATTACAGAGCCAGAGTAACAAAACAGCAAGATAGTGACTCCAAACCAGAGCTGTAGACCAGCGGAATAGGGTAGAGGACCCAGAAACTAAACCACACAGCTTCAGCCACACAATCCTTGACAAGGGTGTAAAAAACATCCATGGGAGGGGGAGAGGCAGCCTCTTCTACAGATGATGCTGGCAAAACTGGATACCCTCATATAGGAGAAAGAACTAGGTCCCTATCTCTCACCTTGCACAAATTCACCGTGAAAATGTTAGCATCACTAATTTATACCTTAAAATGATCAAAACTAGTTACTATAGCTTACAACTTAATTGAGCCCAAGTCAAATTATAAGAGGGAGAAATGAGACGGCTCCAAAAAGAGTCTCTAAAACAACTGATCTTCAAGAATGTCAGGTAGGATGACAAAGAGAAGTAGATTGCTGTTTCAGATTAACAGAGACTTCAGAGTCAGAATAAGGAAACGCAATGAGTAATCCTTGACCCCCTGCCTCCACCTCCTGAGTGATGAAATCACAGAACAGGCCACTACTTCCAGTTTTAGGTGCTGCTGGAGACAGATTTCAGGGCTTCATGCCTTCTAAGCAAGTCACCTACCCCTGGGCTACATCCCTAGTACTTGTCTCATTTTTCTCTTAACCTTAAAACAAAACAAAACAGTAACAATAATCTCAGCTGGGCAGTGGTGTATACCTTTAATCCCAGCACTTGGGAGGCAGAGACAGGTGGATTCCAAGACAGCCTGGATACATAGTGAAACATTGTCTAGGAAAAAAACAAAATAAACAAACAAACAAGAAAACCCAGAGATCAAACACCCAATTTTGTTGCAAAAGAGCTAACACCATAGTAGGTACTTAGTATAGTTTGTTCTTATTAGCTACTCTATCAATGCAGAGAAAAATGCCTGAGATATTTAAGTGTAGCGGACAAAATCAGGATCCAATTTTTTTCCCTAAGGTATCAAGACACTGTCAGGTCAGACCCTGAAGGAGGAATGGTAAGGGTGGACTTTGACCTACCCAGCTTTCTTGGCAACCAGGTTACTGGCTTAGGTTGTGATCATGTCTTAGAGGTGGGGTAAGATAAATTCAGCCTTAGCAAAAGCTTGTGGGTGCCTGAGTACAATATGTCCCCAACTTGGAGCCACCAGGCAACCATTTTCATGCCCTAAAGAAGGCTCTCAGTAACTCAACAGCAGGCTAGCCTTTGTACCAGGGTAGAAGTAAGAACTACCCACTGCCCTCTTCCGAAGGCAGAGACTGCCCACATGCTAAGCAAGCTGCAGGAGACTGCCCAGATGGGCAGCATTCCACCTCCGGCTAAGACACCCTGTGCTGCTGTGTTGAGGCTTGTTATGGCAGCATAGACTGGTCCTTCTTGTTATGAGCAGTTTCCCAGCGAGCCCGGAAGTCCTACCAGTAGACTTCCCTCCAGCAAGGGCTCCCAGGACACAGACCTCAACTCCAGCACATGCTTGGTGTTTATTTCCTGTTAAATTATGTCTTTTCACTGGCCACACCTATCACAGCAGCACTGAAACTTAGTTTTAGGTTGTTTTGGCTTTGTTTTGTTTGAGGTGGAGCCTCAGTGTGTAGACCCGCTAGCCTGGTATTCACTATACAGCTCAAGCTAACCTCAAATTCACAACAGCCCTTCTGCACCAACCTTATGGATCACAAGCTCATGAGTCGTCACAGATATTGTTGGTTTTGAGTTCAGTTCAGTATTTCACAACATAGCTGCTGGTGTTGATCCTTGATTAGTTCACATAAGTTTCGAGTGTCTCTATAAAGTTAAGTTGTTGAGAGCCACGCTCTATGCCGTTTTGCTATCTTTGTTCCCTCCCACATGGAGTATACAGTACATGTTAAACACACAGTCATGAGGAGGGATATATAAATAGTCCAGGCCAGGGCCATTGAGATATTTAAGTGTGTAAAGCACTTGCCACTAAGTATGACCGCCTGACTTTGATCATTGGGACACACACAGGGGAAGGAAAGAACCTACTCCCCAAAGTTGTGCTCTGACCTTCACACATGCGCCCTGGCACATGCGCATACATACACATACATGTACCTACAATAAATAAATATAATTTTAAAACATCTAAAAGAACAGTCCAGTGCGTATTCATAGCATGTAATTTTTTGCAACAGATAAAAATAAGTTTAATTGAACATTAGCTAAGGACATAGAAGGTCTTAGGGTCAACCAGCATCACTAAAGCTACCACCACCGTCATCTATATAGTTTAGCAAGGACATTTCTTTCTTCCTTTCTTTCTTTTTCTTTTCCTGAGACAGAGTTTTTCTGTGTAGCCTTAACTGTCCTTTACTGTCCTAGAACTCACTCTGTAGACAAGGTTGTCCTCGAACTCAGAGATCCACCTGCCTCTACCTTCTGATTGCTGGGATTGAAGGCGTGCATCGCCACTGCCAGCATGGGCATTTCTAGTTCATATTATTGTATGTAAGTAGGGAGCTGGAGCTGAGGACGTAGCTCGGGTGCTAGTGTATTTGCCTAGCATGCGTGAAGCCTGGGTTTAATCCCCGGGACCATGTAAACCAGGTGTGGTAATATCAGAAGGAAGCCGATATTAGAAGCTCACAGTCACCCTCAGCTACAGAGCAAGTTTGAGGCCACCTTGGGCTACATGAGAGTCTGTCTTTAAAAGCAAAAGGGGACTCAGCTCAGTGGTAGAGTGCTAGCCCTGGGTTTGGTCCTCAGCTCAGGCGAAGATGTGTGTGTGTGTGTGTTGGGGGGGGGGAACTAACTAGGCACAGCACGAAACCTTTTACAAAGAAGGGTACAGAAGAAACCAAGGCCTGATCTTCACTCCAGTTTCTTGTTTCCTCATAGACTCTATGCGCAGGCATTTCTTGCTAGTTAGTGTAGGGTTCAGTGTTTTGTTTTGTTTTGTTTTGTTTTTCTTTTCCTAAGGGAGAATAAATAATACATCCCGGGCAGTTAGCATAGAACTTACCATGGCATCTGCCGCACTTACATACCAGGGCAGATATGGCTCCTGGTGCCTTCCCTGAACAAACTCACTTAACTTTCACAGCAATTTTTTAAGAAAGCGAGGCACAGACAGGTTAAGTAATGTGCCCTAGAGCAGATAGCCCAGCAAAAAGGTGACGGCCAGGGTTCAAACCCAAGCAGCCCTGCTCCAGAGCTCTACCCTTGATTACTTTTCTGAAGTAATCCTTCCCTCTGTGTCTACTACATCTTGCATCGGCCTCCATGAGGGTATTCAGAGTACTATGTGAAAATTTACTGGAAACACACACATACACACAATACCCAGTTTCGCCTTTGGTTCCATGTATGGGTTTCAGGGTTTGAAGCGCCTGTAAGGAACCACTGAGGAGTTCTGAAAACTATGTGCAGCTCGTCACTGAGAGAACATACCCCTATGCCCCGACTGTAGTGATGTAATGTACATAGAGCCCCAGCCAGCGCCTCCTGAAGGTAGGTTGAGCCCCAGCTCCAGATCACAGCGCAAAGAACCCCCACCCACGAGACAAGATTGAAAGTGGCCTGGAGCTAGGAAGGCTCTCTCACTTTGACAGCTGGGAGCCTCTGGTATGAAGTTTCTAGGTCCCTGTGTCTCCCTTGCCAAAACCCTTAAGGATTTTCCTTTGTAGTTGTCAGAAAGCAAAGCAGGAAATTCTGTCTTCTGAAATCTCAGAAAGTCTGCTGGAGCTGACCCCAGCTCAGCGCTGTTTGGGATTAAATTAGCAGCCCTCAGAGCGCCGGACCTATTGTCACAGTGAAATGCCTTTCCAGTCCACACGCGGAATGTTTGCTCTCTGGCAGCCAAAAGCACTTGGAACAGGCAATGATGATCTCATAAAGCAGGAAATCTGAGCAGTTAGTCAGATGATTAACGTGTTTTTGAGCTGGAGGAGCAGAGTGTCATTTCATGAAAATATTGTTGAAGCAAGAGCTTCCAAACCGGGGGACAGCTTAGAAACCAATCACATCCAAAGTCCTCGCTTTGTGAATGTGGAAACCGACTCCTGGTCTGTTTGCTGGTTTTGTGGTTTTTGAGACTGGATCTCTATGCAGCCCTGCCCTGGTATTTGCTGTATAGACCAGGCTGGCCTAGAAGTTGCAGGAACCTGCTTCTCTGCCCCCTGAGTGCTAGGATTAAAGGTGTATGCATCCATCATGCCTGGCTAAACTGAACCCCCCCCCCCCCCGTTTTTTGGAGGCATCAGTGAAAAAAAAAGAAAAGTCAAAGTGTAATTTTTTCACTACATCCCCCTTACCTCGCAAGACCCTGTGCAGACTAGAATCTCCAGGGCGGTCCTTAATTCATCCTGGGTCCCTGGGGACTCTCTTCTTTTTAGCAGTTTTTTTTTTCTTTAAGAATTAGTGGGGCTAGAGAGATGGCTCAGAGGTTAAGAGCACTGACTGCTCTTCCAGAGGTCCTGAGTTCAATTCCCAGCAACCACATGGTGGCTTACAGCCATCTATAATGAGACCTGGCGCCCCCTTCTGGCTTGCAGGCACACGTGGAAGGAATGCTATACACATAATATAATAAATAAATAAATATTAAAAAAAAAGATTTAGTTGTTTTTATCCCAGCACTTGGGAGGCGAGGCAGGTGGATGATCTCCATGAGATCTACATAGTAAGCTCTAGGACAGCTATGGCTATGTAGAAAAAACCCTATCTCAAAACAAAACAAGAGGAGTTATGTATTTTAGAGGACTGTTAGCTTGACACAAATAAACAATAAACGGCCAATAAAGTATAGAGGTTTTTGTTGTTGCTACTTTTTGAAACAGAGTTTCTCTGTGTAGCCTTGGCTGTCCTGAAACTCTTTCTGAAGATCAGGCTGGCCTCTGCCTCCTTAGTGCTGGGGTTACAGCTGTGCACCACCACTGCCAGGAAAGAATAGTTTTCATTATTTACTTTCTTCTATTTATCAAAGAACTTTAGTTTCATGATTTCCAAATCACTATCTGCCACAAAATTAAAAAAAAAAAGAATTAGTCGTTTTATCTGCATGTGTTTTAACAGATTATATATCTGTGTATCATGTGCATGCCTGGTACCTGGAGAGGTCCAAAGTGGCCATAGGGTCCCCTAGAGCTGGAGTTACAGGTGGTTATGAGTCACCATGTGGGTCCTGGGAATCGAACCCAGGTCCTCTGCAAGAATAGCAAGTGTTCTTAACTGGTGAGCCATGTCTCCAGTTCCTCAGTGGTTTCTATTTTTCTTTTTCTAATTTTTAATTACGTGTGTGTGCACAAGTACCCAATAGAGGTTAGAAGAGCTTGTTGGAAGCCCTGGAGCTGGAGTTACAAGTGATTATAAGCCGTCTATGGATACTGGGAACCAAATTCAGGTCCTTGGAGGAGCAGAGAGTGCTCGCTTTTGTTTATGTTTTTCCAGACAGAATGTCTCTGCGTAATCCTAGAACAGGCTCTGTAGACCGGGCTGGCCTTTAAGTCAGAGATTTGCCTGCCTCTGCCTTCTGAGAGCTGAGATTGAAGGCGTGTGCCATCACTCGGTGGTTTCTTATTCTGTTTAATGTTGGGAATGTGACCTGGGGTCTCACATGCTACATAAGCCTGGCTTTACTACTGAGCTACACCTTCAGTTAGTTTTATTATGTTTTTTTTTTTTCATTGGCTTGACTTTCAATTCGAGAATCAAGCCACATTCATTTCGTGAAATTCATTTCCCATTTTAGTTGTCTTGTTCATGCTAGCACGTTCTTCTTCCCAGTGGCTCCTGTGTTGCAGACTGTCTTCAGCTCTAAATGCTGAAGAAAGGGGAGCCAGATAGAAGATGGGGATTAGACAAGGCCTTCATAAATCGTCTGCACTGTCTTTAGTGATCTTAAGGTTCTACGGGTAGATTTTAGATCTTTCTCTTATCTGGCCATGCTAATGTGGTAAAATTATTTGACAATCTGCTTGTACTGATTTTCAAATAATAAAAACCAGTCAGTCTCTGCAAAGCCCAGATTCTGTCTTTCACATATACAAAGCTTTCTGGCTTCAAAAACAACCACCACTGACTTCTCCAACAGACCTATCTTCTCACTTGTAAGGGGGCGTTCTGGGAGGCTTGTGTTCTGCAAGGACCAGAAGGATGGGACCCGAGAGCTCTCTCCTGATCTTAGTCGGAGTAGGTTTGTAGCAAGATTTCTGGTTGCAGAGGCCCTAAACTACAGCTTAGCTTGTATTCTCTATACCAAGCAGAGAGGGGCAGAGGGGCCACATGAGGATGGGGGAAGAGATAAGCACCAAACCTGAATGCTTCTCTCAAAGTAAGAATTCCTCTCACACCTTTGACTCCACTCTTGGTAAAGACATCAACTCTAGAGGAAATCTTAAACACTACCCTAGTCTAACGAGGTAGAATACCGCCTAGCAATATCACGCTTCAAAATGGTCCTGCATTGGCCTCATCCAGCTATCCGGGGGCATCTGTCATCCCAGGCAAGGCCCTTGCTGGCTATGACTGTGAGCAAATGAACTTCTCTCACTTAAATTTTCTTATCTGTAAATTGGGTTTGCTCTGACAAGTCTGGAAGGAAAACAAAACAACACAAAAAGCCAGCAACAACAACAACAACAAAAAGCTAGGCCCTCAGAAAGCGGTAGCTGTCACTCTGAGGGGACTGCAGTAGCTATAGCCAAAGGGAAGCCTGGGGAAACTCAGCAGGAAACCAAGAACTCTTCTGCGGAAAAAGGAACCGAAACAGCCCTCCCCCCCACACACACACCCAGGGGCCCGGTTTTGCTGTGCAGGGTTGGGGGCCTTGCTGGGCTCTGGAGGAGAGGAGCAGTGGGGGCTGGGGAGAGACAGCCGCAGTTACCTGACCCCCTGCCCAGGTGGAAAAGAGGGTGTCTTGTAGGGACTCTAAAAACTGGTAGTTTCTAAAGCTCCAGCCTTCACACCTATGCGAGTGCAGCTGCTTGCTTTAAGGCCCTCAAAACTAGGTAATGGGAGAATGAACTCTATTCAGGGCCTCTACCGTATACATAAAACATCCTCATCGTTCCTCATGAGAACCCTCTGAAGTGTGTACAGATGTCCGAGGCCTGAAGAACTGAGGCTCTTTGGCGGCTGGGCCATGGATACTTCAGTGGCAGAGCCCTTACCCGGCACACATTCAGAATGCAAAGCATGGGTCTTTCTCAAGAACCCAGACTCATACCTAGGACACCAAATAATGCCCATTTAAACCCCCCACGGGCTTCAGTGATTGCTTGGTGGCCATCAGTGAGGGCAGAATGAGCTCCCTGAAGCAAAGTTAAAGGTCTTTCCAGAAGGGGTGGGAAGGAGGTCTTTGGATATGGAGCACACACGTAAGTTCCCCGTAAGTGACACTACACAGAGCCACCTCTTTCCACAAGATACTCTTTTCTTTTCTACCACTGAGCTATACCCTAAGTCCCCAAGCTGTTTTTTCATTGCCGGAGCCCCTCCCCCTCACATAAGGGCAGCAGTCCCATGTCACAGACTGTTTTGTCACTCTGGGGAGGGATTCCGAGTTACCAATGTATCCCTGAAGCTTTATAATGCTGGCTCTTGTCCCCAAAGTCTCCTCTAGCACTTCTGGTTCCCCTTTAGCACCCTGCATTGAGTCATACTGCAGTTGCTTGTTTTTCTATTGGTTGCCCTCTGCGGCAGAAGGACACTCGCAGGGTGAGGGAGCTTGATTCTGATTGGAACCTCCACACTGAATGTTTCTCCTGACCCAGCTTGGGCAGGACAGCAAGACTCCACATCAAAACAAGAAAACCAAGGGTTGGAGAGATGGCTTAGTGGTTAAGAGCACTGGTTGTTCTTCCAGAGGACCTGGGTTCAGTTACCAGCACACACATGACCAGTTCACAACTGTTTGTAACTCCAGTTTCAGGGGATCTGACATCTTCATGTAGATATACATGAAGGCAAAACACCAATGCACATAAAATAAAAATTTTAAAAATTTATTTATTGAGTGCTCCTTATACAAAAGGTATTGCTCTAAGAAGCCAAATATGGCTATGTCACCTGGGCAGGAGTTTATTAAAAGCAGATTCTGGTGGTGAGCAAGCTCTCACGGGCCATCAATTTCTGTGTATTGATTTACTTTATCCTCTTAATAGCCTACACAACTGGTTCACTTTTGTTGTTGTTTTGTTTTTTTTGTTTTTCAAGACAGGGTCTCTCTGTGTAATCTTGGCTGTCCTGAAACTCGCTCTGTAGACCAGGCTGGCCTAGAACTTACAGAGATCCACCTGCCTCTGCCTCCCAAGTGCTGGGATTAAAGGCGTGCGCCACCATTGTCAGCAGAACTGGTTCACTTTATAGATAAGGACACTGAGTTCCTCTTGTGTGGACCTATGTGACACAGCGCAATGACAGAATGCGTGCAAGGCCCTGGGTTTGACCCCCTAGCACAAAGGTTCTCAGCCTTCCTAATACTGTGGCTCTTTAATACAATTTCTCATGCATGGTGACCCCCAACCATAAAATTATTTCATTGCTACTTTATAGCGGTAACTTTGCTACTGCTGTGAATCCCAATGTAAACATCTGATATGCGGGACGTCTCGTATGCGACCCCATGAAATCGAAACCCACGGGTTGAGAACTGCTGCCCCAGAACCACATGGCGGGGAGGAAAGAAAAAAAGACTGCAAAGCAATGAGGCTAACAGTGCGGATAGGATATAGCTGTAGAAGGAGAGAGAAAATTCTACACAGAGAAAACAGTACTTATAGGAGCTTAGCATGCAGGGGAGGTGGACGGGGTTAATCATGGGCTATTTTATCTATTAGTCACCTAATTGTGAGCACAGGTCTTGGGCTGTGAGCTCCCCAAAAGTCCCAATTATTTGGCACCTGAAAGAAAAACGTTTGCTGCCTTCGTGTGAGCTTAGGGCTTCACACACAGTAGCAGGCACTCTGTCACAGAGTCACAGGTGCAGGCCAGAATGGAACACTTCAACTAATAATTCCTGACCTCAAATAGTGAACCTTTCAACGTGTGGTGCATGCCTGTAATCCTATTCTTGGGTTGTTGAGGCAGGAAAATTGTGGAGAGTTTGAAGCCAGTCTGATCTACAGTGTGAGATTTGTATCAAAAAAGAAAACTAACTAATCTTGGTGAATGCTTTTATTTATTTGCAAGTTTTTTTAAACAATAAAGTTTATAAAATTAGAAAAAAAATAGCAAAAATCCTTTGAAAGGATTTATATACAAATTCATATTTAGTGAGTGATATGGGTATATTTTCAAACATTTGATTTAAAAACTGAGTGGAGCAAAAAGACCAGAGCCATGGCGCTGGTGCCTGGGATGTTCTCTTGAGGGCATGGGGAGCCACTGAGAGAACTGAGAATGTTCTCTGTTACTGCCTTCCACAGGGAAGAGACTCCTCAGAGCCAAGATTAGCATAACACGATAGCATTATACAATCCTATTATTCTCTGATTTCTCCATCACCAACCTGACTCAGCATTCTAAATTTACTTAAGATCTGGGAACGTGGGCTTTGCCAAATCGACACTCCCCCTTTCCGCCCCTTTGAGACAAAGTTCCACTTTGCAGCCAAGGCTGCCCTTAGATTTGTAGCAATTCTCCTGCCTTAGCCTCCCAAATGCTGAGATACCAGCGTGAACCAAGACCAGCTTTGCTAAATCCTTTCTTATTAAGTCCAATAAAACTGTAGTCTAGGCAAGGGCTAGAGCCCATGTTTGACCCAGATAGACATGGGTTCAAACCCCAGCTCTGCTATTTGCTTGCTCTATGACTTTCACAAATGACTTAACTTCTCTGAACTTCAGTTCTTTACTAAAAAAAAAGGGGGGGGGGCAGCAGGGGAAAATAAAAGATGGTCCTAGATCTTTTAGGAGCTGTTTATCTGTGGCTCACTGAGCCTTCGTTTCCTCATCTGTGAAGTGGGGACAACTCTGTTCTGTTAGGTCTACACCATCAGGGGTGGGCTGTACAGGCTTGGTAGCCAATGGCACCTGGAGCCCCTTCCTCTGTCCCGCTAGCCTCCGTTTACCTTCCCTCCTCACCCTGCCCAACATCCCCACTCCATCCTCTCAGGTTTACAGCCTCTGCTTCCCTCAGAGGGAGGAGGGAACGCCTGTCTGGGAGCCTTCCAGGGCGCCTCCCTCCCTTAGGAGCAGATAAGTAGGTCACATCAGGATGCTAGGGGGTGGGGGGAGTAGGCGTCTATGGGAGGAGGAAAAAAATACTTCAGGTCACGTGGAAAAGGGGAGATAAAATCTCAGGGTTTCTTCCTCTGTCCTGCTCTTTCTCAGTCTCCCACCGTGCCTCTGGAAAGTGCCCCAGCAATGCTGAGCTCCTGGGGCTTGGGATGCTTTTGGCAGGTGCAGTGGGCAGACCACTTGCGCCTCCTTTGCTCTCCACCCCAGCCCTGTTCCGCATACCTCCCCTTTAGGCACCCTCACGCTGCCCAGCTCCTCGATGGAGAAGAGAAAGCCCAGGATTGCAGATTCCACTTTGTTGACCTGGGAGGTTCTGGCCCGATCACCCACAACAGCACCCTGTCCTGTCCAGGTTAGGTCCCGATCACCAAGACCACTATGGCAACTCAGGCAAGTCACAGCCTTTGCAAACTCTTTTCTCTTCGCCAGCCCTCCTGCTGGCAGTTTGCAGTGAAGGAGTCCACAGTTGGATAGATGACTGTGAGAATCCCCAGGCAGAGGAGGCTATGCTATGCATGGTAGCAAGACATCACCGTCTCTCCAGCCCCCACCCTCACCCAGCACAATTGCCCCTCCTCCCCAGAAATGCCCTGCTTGAGTTATAATGCTGGAGCCCCTTTTCTATGAAAATGCAGCTGTGGGAGAGATCCCAGCTGTGGAGGCAGCTGTGCGCAGACCAGGACTGAACACTGGCACTGACCACATCACAGAGTCCCAAGTTTACACGTGTGGTTTAAGACAAGGGGACAAGAAGGACAAAAGCCTGACCTTCAACCTGTTCACCTCTGTAGGGGAGCAGGGTCTTGCTCTCCTGCTGTGGCTACCCCAGCCCCCACACAGCCCATTACACACCCTGACTCCCCCATCCAACCTTGGCAGCTTTAGCCAAGGGTGTAGCCCACTCCCACCTGGCTCATGTTTCCGTACTATCCCTTCCTGTACTATGCCTTCCCTGACCACTCAGGGATACCAAGCCCTCTTGCCTCTGCTTGGCAGAAGGGAGTACACACCCCCAGTGCCCCTCCTCGTCCCACCCCTCCACCCCCACATCCCCTCCCTGCCCCTCCCCCACCCCGTCTCGTGCGTGTCTGTTCCCACATGCCCTATGGGAACATCCACTCTTGCTTTCAGTTGCTCTCACTCTTGCAGAGCGAGTGAGCGAGAGGCAGTTCTGGGTGACAAGAGGGAGACATCCATCTACACCTGGGTCTTTCATTATGTTTAATCTCCCCAGTGGGGCAGACTTGTCAAACACACCTCATTCCCAGGCTGGAGGGATCCCAGCTATCTCTCATCAGAGTGGGTGTAAATCCCCACAGGTATGCAGCAGGCAAGTAGAAGCAGTCCCAGGAAGGGGGTGCCTTGGACTAAAGCGAAAAGTTTAGGCTTGTAAAATTTATTATGCTTTGTGTTCTTCAATTCCCTGGCATCTGCGGCCGCCTGGGTCCTGGTTTGGCCCACTCTCTGTCTGTTGCTAGGTGGCCGCCTTACCTAGGTCCCTTGAGCAGGCTGGCTTCAGACAGCCGAGGAGAGAGGCCAGTCTTGAAGTTCCCACATCCCCCATAGGCAATTAGTCATGCACTTGAGCAAAGCTTCTGAAGCTTCTCTGTGCCCCAGAGTCACCGGGAGGGGGGGTGTTAAAACAATGTCACCACTTGTCCCTGCGTTCTGAGTAGCCACAGCTGTGGCTACTACTAAGTCCTGCACATGCTCCCCCAACTCCACCCCGGAGATATATATATATATATATATATATATATATATATATATATATATATATATATGCAAACATTTCTCTTTTTACTTAAAGGACACACTTTTTATGGTCACAAGCACTGACACTCCAACACTACTGCACTTCCATTTGCTGTCTGCTTTTGAAACAGGGTCTCAAGTACACTGATTGCCCTCAGACCTGCTCTCCAGTCAAGACTGGTCTTGAACTCCTAATCCTCTTGCTTGGGGATGATGGGTTGGTACCACCTCATCTGCCTTTATTTTTCTTTATTTTTGTTACATGTATGTGTTGTCAGGAGTGACTGAGAGAGAAAGAGAGTGAGAGAGAGAGTCTTGCTATTCTGTACCCCAGGCTGGTCTTGAACTCTCGATCTGCTCCTCCTGTTATGTAAAAGATGGGTCCCTTGAACGCATCATGACAACACTGTAATGGTCAATGTAGTAACCAACATGGTGCCTAGGAACTAGTGGGCAGGCAGATGGGCCGAAGGGAGATGCTGAACAAAGCCATCACTGACTTCCCAGGTAGGACAATGGGAAATTTCAGGATGCTTCTCAGAAAGGGGCACAATTTTAAAAAACCTATCTATGGATTGTTAACTTCTGGAATATTACACTTACTATTTTCAGATCCTGATTGATCTTGGGTTATGGAAACCTTGGGAAAGCAAAATCTCCATTAGGAGGTTCAAAGCCTATATTCCTAGGGTTTCTGTTTTGACAGTTCTTCATTTTCTTTATTTCTTTGTTTTTTAGGTTTGAGTTTGCCATTTTCCAGCTCTGAGAGCTTGCTGAGCTTCAGTTCAATGACCCCTGTGCAGGTAAGAGGATGTGCTAGCTAGTTTTAAGTCACCTTGACACAAGCTGAGAGGAGGGAACCTAATTGAGAAAATGCCTCTTATAAAATCGGCTGTAGGCAAGCCTGTAGCACATGTTCTCATTAGTGATTGATATGGGAGGGCCCAGCCTATTGTGTGTGGGGCTACGCCTGGGCTGGCGTCCTGAGTGCTATAAGAAAGCACGCTGAGATGGGTCCCTTGGTGACTCACACCTTTAATCTCAGCACTCAGGGAGGCAGAGGCAGGCAGATCTCTGAGCTGGACACCAGTTTGGTCTACTGAGTGAGTTCCAGTACAGCCAGGGATATAGAGAAACCCTGTCTCAAAAAACCAGGTTAAAACAAACAAACAAAAAACAGGCTGAGCAAGCCATGAAGAAGAGTAAGCCAGTAACTAAAACTCCTCTATGGCTTCTAAATCAGCTCCTACCTCCAGGTTCCTGCCGTGTTTGAGTTCCTGTCCTGGCATCTTTGATGATGAACAGTGATGTGGAAGTGGAAGCGAAATAAATCCTTTCCTCCCCAAATTGCTTTTGGTCCTGGTGTTTCATCCTAGCAATGGGAACCCTGACCAAGACAGGGAATTAGACTGCACGTGGATTTGAAAGGGCTTTCATTGTCCATGGCTGATTGAATATCCAGTATAGAACATGTACTGCGCGTACACAAAGCCCTGGGTTCAATCCCAAGCACCGCAAAAAAGTGAGTAGACAAGACACCATTTATCAAGCTGGTTTGTTTCCTATGCTTCAGAGAGCCCCTGCCCAGTGCTGTGGCTGACTGTGGACAGAGCATTTGTGAGAACTCCAGAGCCCAGGTAAGCATCCTGCCTCTCAGTCCAGGTGTGGTGGCACAAGCCTACCGTACTCGGAGACCTCGCTAGGAGCATGGCATGTCTGAAACCACCTGAGACAGATAGCAAGACCCTGTGTGAAAACATCAGAAAAGGAGGCGGAGGGGGAATCCCACCCCTGGACATCAGTTTGCTCTTCAATAAGGGAAGGGCTCTGAGTTACCAGACTACTTCACTGGGGATGACACAGTCAGAGTCTGGTGACCGATGTTCTTTGCTCCACAGAGGCACCCGGCTGTCAGGCAGAGGTCCTGGAAGGGATGTCCAAGGAACAAAAGCTGCCTGACTCCAAATTGGGTCTTCAAAGATTGTTTCCAACCATTCCAACCAGTTTTCTTTTCTTTCTTTCTTTCTTTCTTTCTTTCTTTCTTTCTTTCTTTCTTTC
>JABTXL010012322.1:3574342-3586129 GCA_025134845.1 Neodon shergylaensis | reverse complement strand
GAAAGGAAAGGAAAGGAAAGGAAAGGAAAGGAAAGGAAAGGAAAGGAAAGGAAAGGAAAGGAAAGGAAAGGGAAAGGAAGGGAAGAGAAAGAGGAAAAGGAAGAGAAAAGAGAAAGAAAAAGATACTGTCTCAGATTTCAGAGAAACAAAACCAAGGAAATTTGTTCCAGTAGACTTGACTTCAAACATTGTTACAAGTTACTTAGAAAAAAGAAAATAAGACCGGCTAAAGGCTCACATCTGAAAGAAAGCAGAGGGCCTGAGGGTGTAACTCAGAGGTATGGTCAGTACTTGCTTAGCTTATATGAGGTTCTGGGTTTGATCCCCAGCATGATGGGAAGAAAAATAAATATATAAACAAATTAAATAATTCTAAAGAATAGAATTCTTCTTTATTATCTTTCATTTTTATTATCTTTCTCAGTTTAGAAATGAAAATTTGTGTGTTTTCTGTGAAAAATATGACTGTGAGTTTAAGACCAGCACTCACTTACTTGGTGAGTTCCAGGACAGACAAGGGCTAGGTAGAGAGACCCTGTCTCAAAAACGAACAAACAAATAAAAAGCCGACAAATAAACAACCCCATAAAGCGGTTGTATTGATTTAAATGCAAAATTGTTCATAATCTTAGGGATTTAAAACTTGGTCTCCAGTTGGTGGTAATGTTTTGGGAAATTAGGAGGTGTAGCCTTGTTGGAGGAAGTTTGTCCCTAGAAGTGGGCTTTGAGGGTTCAAAGACTCATGTATTCCCAGTTCATTCTCTTTGCTGTCTGTTGACTTGTCAAGATGCGAGCTCTTTGCTTCCAGCTCCAGCCCCAGTGCTTGCCTACTGTAACTATGAGGTGAGGGACTCTTATCCCCCTGGAACTGGAAGCCCAAGCAAGCCCCTCCTCCTGTAAGTGGCCTCGGCCATGGTGTTCTATCACTGCACCAGAAAAGGATCTAATTCAGTTGTTCATGCCTGTCCATCAGCCCTCAGGGGTAGAGGCCAAAGCTCATCCTCATCTGCAAAGGCCAGATGGGCTACATAAGACTCTGTACCAAAAAAAAAAAAACATACTAAAACCCCGCGAAGATAGGAAAAGAGAAGAAGACAAAAATGTGAACGAGGAGCAGGGCAAAAAATAAAAAACCGAAATAAATGCAATAGATATCAATCTATATAAAAAAATTCACAAGGGGGGCTGGAGAGATGGCTCAGTGGTTAAGAGCATTGCCTGCTCTTCTAAAGGTCCTGAGTTCAATTCCCAGCAACCACATGGTGGCTCACAACCATCTGTAATGAGGTCTGGTGCCCTCTTCTGGCCTGCAGACATACACACAGACAGAACATTGTATACATAATAAGTAAATAAATATTAAAAAAAAAATTAAAAAAAAATTAAAAAAAAAATTCACAAGGGCTGGAGAGATGGCTCAGTGGCTCTTCAAAGGATGTGGGTTCAGTTCCAGGCATCCACATCAGGCTGCTCACAGTTGCGTGTGACTCCAGTTCTAGGGGATCTGACAGCCTCTTCTGGCCCCTACAGGCATTATACTCACAGGATGTATACACACTGCATATTACACACACTCGGGTGCACACATACTCACACATTATGTGAATAAATTGTTCAAAAATCACTTTTAATGTCAACAGTCTAAACGCATCAATTAGAAGACAGAGACAGGGGTTCTGGAGATGGCTTAGCTGTAAAGATGAGGACTTGAGTTTGATTCCCAGAGCCCATTTTAAAAAGCCAGATGCAGTGGCACACTTACTGTCCAGCATTAGAGAGGAAAAAAGAGACATATCCTTGGGTTCCTGGCCATCCACCCTGACCAACTTGGTGAGTCACAGACCTGTGTGAGACCTTATCTCAAAAGCCAGGACGCATAGGTTTGGGGCATGTGAAGCACAAACGTATAGAAATTTGAGGGAATGTAAATGCCATACTCTTACTATAGATGGAGATTCGAGAGCCTGTCTCTCAGAAATGGGCATGTTCAGCAGGCAGTTGAAAACAAGTAAGGGTGTGGTTAAATCCAGCAGCAGCAGCAGCTGGATATAACTGACATCTCCAGATGACTTCATCCCAACAACAGAATTACACAGTCTGCTCAGGCTCACTTGGAGCATTCGCCAAGATGGGTCACATTCGGAGCCACAAAGCATTTCTTAATAACTCTTTGAACATAGAAATCATGGGCTGGGCATCATGGCACATGCCCGCCTTTAGTCCCAGCTCTCAGAAGGCAGAGGCAAGTGGATCACTGTGAGCTCAAGGCCAGCCTGGTCTACATAGTGAGTTCCAGGACATCTGGGGCTATATAGAGAGACCCTGTTTCAAAAAGAAATAGAAAATCATGTGATATCTAGTGTGATATCACTAGACCAAAGTGAAAGTAGACCCAAAAGCAATTACATAAATGTAACCGGAAAATCCAAAAATTGTGGAGATTAAACAGCACGCTTTTAGGTAATACATGTGACTAAAGAAATTCCGAGAGAAATCTAAAGTATTTTGAACTAAATATAAAGGAAGACACAGTTTATCACAATTTGTGGGATGCAGAGGGAAATTTAGAGTACTAAATGTGGATACTAGAAAAGAAGAAACATTTAGAGCTAGTAATCTATGCTTCTAAATTGGGAAAGTAGAAAAAGAACAAGTGATACATAGCTACAGACTTCTTCAAGTCTGTGGGAAGCTGAGAAGGGAAGGCAGGAAGATCGAGCTACTCTTGGGCTACACAGCAAGACCCTGTCTGAAAACACATGTGTGTGAGCGTGCAGACACACACACACACACACATGCATATATACACACACTCCCATGCATATGTGTGCGCTCAGGCACACACACACATACACACACACACACACACTAAAACAAAACATTCAGGAACCCAGAAAGATTAGGGGTTCAAGGCAGCCTTAGCTACATAATGATACTGAAGACTGTCTAGGCTGTTTGAGACTTTTTCTGAACAACAACAAAGCAAGCGAACAACCAACTTCCAAATTAAACAGAAAAAGAAGAGCAGTTAAATGAACATAAGCTGAAAATGAATAATGAAAAGGTACAAAGTAGCAATCAACAAGGCAGAACTGTGTGTGTGTGCTGTAGCACGTGTGTGGCCCAAGAACTCCCTTGGGTGTGGATTTTCACCTTCTACCTGTTCAAAGCAAGAGCCCTGTTGTTTGGTACTGCATGGGGCTAGCTAATCCATGAACTTCCAGGTTCTCTTGTCTCTATCTCTCATCTCACCATCAAAGCACTAGAAACAGATTCTCCCATGACTGGATTTCTGTGGAGTCTAGGGATTTGAACGCAGGTCCTCACGCTTGCCCAGTAAGCTCTTTACCCATTAAGCCATTTCTCTTACCCAGTTTTGCCCTCTCCCTGGTGCTAGCCAGGGCCTTACACGCACTAGACAAAAGCATGATCACCGAGCTAGATTCACAGCCTCCGCTTCGCTTTTGAGACAGGGTGTCTTTTTACCGCAGACTGACCTTGGTTATTTGCTACTGTGTCCAGCTGGTGGAAAGCAGAATCAACACAGGAAGATAGGGCCATTACTATGAGGATGTCAGTTCTGCTTAGTTTGATCTACAGATTCACAACAATCCCTATCAAAATAAATTATTGGGTATCTGCAAAATGACTCTGTAGTGTATATGCAGAGGCTAACACCATAATCCAGAACAACTAATAATAATATAATATTTGAAGAAAACAAATATGAGACTGATATGACCCAAATTCGGGAGTCACTATAGAGATCAAGGCAATATGCTGTTGTCAAAAGAAAAGATCAGTGGGATAGTATAGAGCCCACAAACCGTGCTTGGAAAGAGGAAGATAACTAGTGTGTGTGTGTGTGTGTGTGCGCGCACGTGCGTGCATTGCGGAAGGTGACAATAACACAGAAAGCATCAGAGTGAATATGGTCATAATATACAATATACACATATAGTAATCTCACAGTGAAGCTCATTATTTTGTACAATTAGTATATACTGATGAAAATGTCTAGAAGTAAATAAATTGCTAATCATGGTGGTCCATGCTTGCACTCCCAGTACTTAGGAGACTTGTGCAGAAGGACTGTCAAAAGTTTAAGGCCAGCCTGGGCTATGTAGAAAGGAAAAGGTGATGGTGGGGGAAGTTTCTAAAGGGAAGGGGAAAGAAAGGAAGAAAATAAATAAAGGAAAGGAGAAGAAAGGAAAAAGAAAAGGAATAACCCAGTAGACCCAGGCATTGGACTGCTAATCAAATCTGAAAAGAAATATGCTGGCATTGGAGATGGCTCAGCTGGTAAAGTGCTTGCCTTGCAGGCACAAAGCCCTGAGTTCAAGCCCCAGTATTCAACTAAGAAAAAAAAAACTGAACGTGGTGATAAGTGCTTAGAATCCCAGCCCCAAGGAGATGGAGACAGGCAGGTCCCAGAGGCTCATGGGCTAGCCAGCCTAGCCCACTTGGTGAATCCCAGGCCAGTAAGAGTCACTGTTTCAAAAAAAAGGTAAACAGAATCTGAGGAATGACATCATAGGTTATCCCCTGACCTCTATGTGTGCTCATAAACGTGTGCACACATAACCACATACTATGTGGACTTCCCCAGTTACATACACAACAGAGAAATAAGCAGTCAAGGGCATGGAGAAATCAGATGACTAAGTGAGAGAAACCAATTTGAAAAGTCTAGTTTGTGTAATCTCAACCATATGACAGTCTGGATAGGGCGAAACTGGCGAAGACAGCATGGTTGGGATTGTCGGGGCCTGAGAAGGATGAACAGGTGGAAGGTGAGGGAAATAACTGCGGTACTCGAGTGGGGGAAACAGGTCGCTGTGTCTGCTCTGATGCACACTGTCAGCTGTACACTTTGACCGTGGAAGGTGGGTTCTAGTGGGGGGACGATGATAATGCTGGAGTCTACGCAACTAAGAGGGTGGGGGTTCTATGGGAGTTCCCTATGTCTTCTTTTCAAGTGTGCTACAAACCTTAACATGCTCTAAGTGCATCCAGAAGGCAGAAGGGTTGAGGATGCAGAGGCAGTGTGTGTTGTGTGAGTGAGGCCCTGGGTGCCCAAATGCCGTCAAGTCTTAGAGAAGAACAGGAAGCTGATCACCTCTCCAGCTCAGGTTAAGTATACACTAGTTTGGGGGCTCGTGTTTAATCTGAAGATCATGTTTTGGTCTAAAAAATTCTTGATCTAGCCGGGCGATGGTGGCGCACGCCTTTAATCCCAGCACTCGGGAGGCAGAGGCAGGCGGATCTCTGTGAGTTCGAGACCAGCCTGGTCTACAAAGCTATTGCCAGGACAGGCTCCAAAGCCACAGAGAAACCCTGTCTCGAAAAAACCAAAAAAAAAAAAAATTCTTGATCTTAAAAGTCCTTTTCTAGGATCTGGGAGGTGGTGATGGCACAAGCCTTTAATCCCAGCACTCGAGAGGCAGGTGGATCTCTGTGAATTCAAGGCTAGCCTGGTCTACAGGCTCCAAAGCTGCACAGAGAATCCCTGTCTCGAAAAACCAAAAAAAAAAAAAAGTCCTCTTCTGGGGGCTGGAGGGGTGGCTCAGTTGTTAAGAGTACTTGCTGTTCTTGTAGAGGACCTGGGTTCATTTCCCATCCATTCCCAGCAAACATGTGGTGGTTCACGATCAGCAGTAATTCCAGCTATGGGAAATCCAAGACCCTCTTCTGATGTCCACAGGTACTGGGCATGTGTGTGGTACATACATGTAGACAAAATACTCATAAACCTAAGAATAAATCTAAACAGAATTTTCTAAAAGTCCTTTACTGTTCTTTAATTGTCTGACTCTTGGAAAAGCTCTCATGCAGCTTACAGTTGATGCCATGCTGCTTGATTGACACTCTGCTCTGCTAGATCCATTCCCTTTAGTGCCTTCTAAGCCTGTGGCATCGAGGGTAGGACGCCTGACTGACCTTCCTAAGACAGTCGCCTATACCGCTGCTGTCCGAATGAGACACTGTTTGCCCCGCACAAGAAAGCCTTGTAGAGAAACTCGGGTCTCATAAACGTTTAGGTTTTTCTGACCTGCCTCTCTCTCTAACCCCCCAAGTTCATATTTGTCTCCAGAGAACAGATGGGTAACTCGCGTGTAGCAGCCACTGTCCCGAGCCTTTGGGGAGAGCAGTGCACAGAATATGAAATCATTTTTTGATAACACAGATCTAATAAAATCTTTGACAAGAGGAAGCAGAAGCCAAGAGGAATTGAAATCATGTACTTTTCGTATGTCTAAAGACATGAGGAACCAGCCCAGAGAAACTTCGTGAAATAGAACTAACGAGCAAAGGCCAGTGGAGCATTCAGAGAAATGGACGAGGAAGAGAGACAATAGGGGTGGGGGTGGCTACTGAGTGACCAAATGCCCAGGTCCCCTTCTCCTGGCTCCCCGGTTCTCTTGCTCCCGACAGAACTTACTTGAAGGTGGATGGTTCCTCGCTCTGACTCCATCTTGCTGCTCTCTGGCTACTTTCCACCCGGAGTGCCTGTAGTTTGCGTGGGCTCTGGGCTCTTCAGCCTGGCAGTCTGCGCCTGCAGCTTTTCTGGGGTGGGAGACAGTGCTGTGGCAAGACAGACCTGCTATTCATCGGCTGATGCGGGGTGCTTGGCTTGGCCTCAGCTCCTGGGGGAGGCGCACATGTCTGCAAGTGTCTGCCCTGTATGTGGCGCATTGATAGGTGGCCTTCTGAGTCCCCCCTACAGTCCTAGCCAGGCCATCTGAGGTTACCTCATCTGCTTTGAGGCAGTAGATTTACTACTTGAGAAAGTAAATCTGCACATTTGCCCAGGAAATCAGAGAATTGCTCTAAGGGAACCTTCCCACTTCCCACTAGTGGTTCAGAGTAGGGTCGTCCATCACAAGGGTGGGGTAGCCTTCAGCGGAGTCTCCCTTTCTCATCTGTGTTTGCTGTTTGTACCCTCCATTCCTAAGAGAGGGGGAGGGGAGGGAGTAGCTTACCCAGGAGGACACAAAGCTACAAGGTAAGTGACACATCTTCACTGACAGATCGATACCTTAACTTCTGTCCTGATGTGAGAGGGGACAGAGGTTGGGGAAGGGGGGGGAAGCTGTGCCTTCAGATCCCTCCCATGAAGCCAGTTGTGTTCCCTCCACTTCTAAAAGAGAGCAACAGCAGCCAGACTTTTTTTGGAAACTGATTATTTTTCCTGTTTACCTTAGAATTTAAAATACTTCTGTCTTGTTCCTAGACCTGTTTTAGACCCAAGTGGTGGGAGTGTCTCTGAATGTGCCAGAAGTGGGCTGTCAGGGAGAATTTCCATTCAGGGTAACGGGAGGCGGGAACATGACAGAGCCCTGTGTTTCTTCCGACCACTCTCAAATGTCAAGAGGAGAGAGAAAGAGGGAGGGGTATTATGTTTTAAGTAAAATGCTGTGGATCCCTGCAGTGGGCAGCAGGTCCTGAGACCACAGGTCCCCCAAGTGGCTGCAGTCAGCGGGCTGGGAGTCCCTGGGAGTCCCGAGAGCAGCCACTCCGGGCTGCAGTGGGCCACGAGTCCCAGGCAGGGAGCTGCATGGTGGGTGAGAGACCTCGATGGGACAGCCAGTTGCACAAGGAGAGACAGACAGAGGGCATGCCAGAAATCAAGCCACAGGTCTCCGAAGGTGGTTGGTCCGAGGTAGGGAGCCACGTGGTGGGCAAGAGACAGAGACATGGATAGGCATGCCTTGCAGAGTGAGGGTGGATATTTATTTAGTGGATTATGAAGGGTAAAGGGGAGAAGAGCAGAGAGAGAGAGAGAGAAACACACACACACAAACACACACACACAGAGAGAAAGAGAGAGAGAGAGAAACAGAGAGGGGGGAAGGGGCAAAGTGTAGAGAAAGGAGAGACAGAAGCTGCCTTTTCAAGAGGGAGATTGAAAAGGAAGGGGCTCAGGCTGGAAGCTGAAAATCAGCTTGCCTCTGCAGATGGGGAGGGAGTGGGCATGGCTTGTCTGTTAAAGGGACAGAACAGACCATTACAAGGGGGAGGGGGAAAGAGAGAGACTTGACTTCTCTTCCGCATCTAAGTCCCACCCTGCTTCACAGTGCCTGAGCACTTTAGAAGATGCATGACAATTACGTCACGTGAACAAGATTACCCATCACACCCTCCCTCCCACGATTACATCTGTGTCACTCAGCTTTTGGACACTGACAAAATGCATGGGGCAATCAATCAACCTTTGCTGCGTGGTTCACAGTTGGCAGGCCCTGCAGGCCCTCCAGAACCATAAAAGTGGCATAGAGGACGTCCCTTCACACCACTTCAAGGGCAAGCCTCACACTAACCCAACGTCCTCCTGGGGCTCTCCCTCCACCCCCTCCCAAGAGCACCATCTCCTGAAGTCCAAGCCTTCCACCGTGGGCTCCTGGGGAACACTTCACTGCTCTCTGACATAAGCACGGCCTCAACATTTAGCCTACACTGCTTTCTTTTCATGATGATTCTGGAAACTGGTTCCCACTCTTGCCACTGATCTATAGAAGACAAAACAGAAACACAGAAGGCCAAGTAGGTGCTAAAGGTTGACCCAAGATTTGAACCCAAGAAATCTGGGTTCAGATAAGGCGGAGGAGAGATGACCACACTCCCAATGCGTGCTCTCCCTTTCTTTGCCTTTTTTCTTTCTCTCATAATCTGGGGGTGAGAAAGGGAAACCTATCCCTTTTTTGACTCACTTTTTGTTTTTTTGCTTATAAAATAAAACATTTAGCCTGGTGGACGGTAGTGGCACACACCTTTAACCCCAGCACTTGGAAGGCAGAGGCAGGTGGATCTCTGTGACTTTGAGGCCAGCGTGGTCTGTAGAGTGAGTTCCAGGGAGCCAGGGCTTTATGGAGAAACCCTAGGACAGCCAAGACTATACAGAAACCCTGTCTAGAAAAAATAAAAAATTAAAAATAAAAATAAAGAAAAAAGAAGAAAAAAAGCAAGCAAGCAAGCATTTCATTGGAGGCATACTTACAGTTTTAGAGGGTGACCATTGTGACTGCTCCAGGCAGGCAGCAGGCAGATGTCAGGGTGCTGGGGCAGTAAATGAGAGCTTACATTTTATCTACAGAGAGAGAGAGAGAGAGAGAGAGAGAGAGAGAGAGAGAGAGAAAGAAAGGAGGAGGAGGAGGAGGAGGAGGAGGGAGAAGGAGACGACGACTCTGGGTCTAGTGTGGGTTTTTAAAACCTCAAAGCCCACTCCCAGTGATACACCTCCTCCAAAAAGGCCACACCTTCTAAGCCTTTCTATATTGGCTCACTATCTTATGTGGAATTCTAGGATGATAACTCAAAGAAGTTTGGAAGTCCTCTTCAGCAATAAAACCTATCAAACATATTGTCTTGAACCAGTAAGGTAGCTGGATCAATTGGTACAGGGTTCTACTATGAAGCCCAACGACCCAAGTTAGAACCCTGATATCCTCATAGCAAAGGAGAGAAGCAATTCCTGTAAGTTGTGGCACATGCATGCCTGTGTATGTGTGTGCATGTATGTTCACGTGTGTATGTTTATATATTATAAAATAAAATGTACTGTTTACTTTAAGATAAAAATAATAAAAACTGTCTTGCTAGAACTTTTTATTTAGAGGATCAGAAACAAAATATTAACCATCTCCTTTCCCTTTGCTTTCCTGTTGTGGCAATTCCCAATATCTTTTAACTACATAGACACATCTGGCTGGATAGAGGGGAAACCAGGAGAAAATACAAAAGAGCAAAAAAGCACCTGAATATATTTCCAAAGAAATTTCCCTAGCAACGAGTACATTGGCTTTAAAAGGAAACAGTTGTGATTGGCTAGGAACTGGTCGGGTCGCCGGGCTCGTCCTGGATTTGAACTGTGTGGCATCTCAGAAATGTCAGGTGGAGGAAAACAAGAGCAGGATTTGGAAAGTGTTTTATCTCCTCTGTCACACTGCGACCCTGGATTGGGGTCACCACACTTCTTCTATACGAGGCCAGAGAGCAAATATTTTCTGGCCTTTGTAGATGATATGGTTTTTGTCACAACCCTCAACCCTGCTGTTATTGTGTAAAAGCAGCCATACACGGTATTTAAGTACATGAAGGAAGTAGTGTTCCAATAAAACTTTATAAACAAAAACAGACGGTCAGAGATTATAAAACGGAGACCAGGTAGTCTGCAGAGCCCTGTCTCAGAACTTAAACAGAAACATCTTTCAAGGCCTAATTTTCATGGTTGTGGCAACTTCTGAGTCCCTGAGCTGACACTGTGCTAAGCCCTCTGGGGACATTCACCATTGTAAAGGAGTGCCCTGAGAAAATGCACAGCAAGTGTGCTTGTCATGAAGGATAGTTCTGACATTTGGCTCTAGGACTGAATTTGCCCCATGCGGAGGCTGTTCAGTCTCGGTGGGAAAGGTTTTATCTTTACTGTTAGGGTGATTTTTGTAGTGCAAAGTTCAAGAAAGAAAAAGATTTTTTTTTAGGGAAACTTTCTTGGGGAAGATTTTTTTTTTGAACACACTTGAACTTACCATCACATCAATTTAAAGCAATTATGGGATGGGGTCCCTCAATATGGCTGTGGAGATGCAGAATTACAGAAGACACGGGGAGATAGCAGTAAGAATATCCCTTTGCCTGACATGTTGGTGCACACCTCTAGTCCCAGTTAGTCTGAGGCTGAGGTGGGAGGATTACTTTTTTGAACCCAGGAGAGGATGTTTTGTTTTTGTTTTTTGTTTTCTGTATCTCTCTCTCCCACTCCCTTTCTCTCTTCCTCCCTCCCTCTCTTTCTTTCTTTCCTCTTTCTTTCTTTCTTTCTTTCTTTCTTTCTTTCTTTCTTTCTTTCTTTCTCTCTCTCCCTCCTCCTTCCCTTTTTTCTCTCTTGCTCTCTTGCTTTCTCTCTCATTCTCTCTCTCTCTCTCTCCTTCTTTTTTTGCTTTTTCTTTTTTTGTTTTTTCAAAACAGGGTTTTTCAGTCCAGGCCAGGCTGTCCTGGAATTCGATCTGTAAACCAGGCTGACCTTGAATTTAGAGATCCACCTGTCTCTGCCTCCCAAGTGCTGGGATTAAAGGTAAGCACCAACAATGCCTAACTATTATAGTCTTTCTGTGTGTGAAAAATGAAGTTGTCAAAATAGTGATTCCTAAGGTTTGTGCCTCTTTTAACTCTTATTTTTAATGGCGGTTCATATTAAATGCCTCCTGGGTAACAGTGTAACTCAGCTCCAGGTCTAAGTTTAGTGTAGAAAGTTAAAGGGTAGAAATACATACATGAGCTGGGCATGGTGGTGCACGAACTTATTCCCAGCACTCGGGAGGCAGAGGCAGGTGGATCTCTGAGTGAGGGGCCAACCCGGTCTACAGAGTGAATTCAGGACAGCCAGGGCTATGCAGAGAAACCCTGTCTCAAAAAAATTTTTTTTGAAAAGGAGGAGGAGAAGAATATATATTTAGATATATAGAAGTGAATTGAAATAGAAAAGGGGAAATTAAAATAGAAAAATAATTCAAGACCTTTAATTTCACCAAATTGTCTCTAATAGAATATTTATGTAGTAGAGAAATCTTTGGGGAAATTACCTCGATCTGGTGCCTCTACCAGTAGAGACACATGACAAACTCGGTGCAAATGTGAGAATAAAAGCGAACTTTGGGGGCATGCTTGCAGACTCATTTCCAAATTCACCAGTCAGGACATGTAGGACCAGAATGGCTAGCAAAGGAAAGAACTGGTGGCCTGTGGAGGGAGCTGGTTGTGCAGGGAGTGTTGTGAGGCCCAGAGTGCTCAAAA